>JAECUM010036000.1:0-59424 GCA_016617855.1 Megalonaias nervosa
TATTCTGGCCAATGTTTGGGACATTACAAAATATTTTTAAAAGTTTATTTTGGGAATTACTATGTCAGCTTTTCCTCCAACAATGTTTGGTGGATTTTAATGAAACTTTGCTGCTATGCATATTATTAGTTTAGATGTAAAATAAGCTTTTATTTTTATTCTTCCTTATTTTTGGAAGCATTTCTTGAAAATTTTTGGGAACAAGAGTCTCTCCAAGGGACTGACGTACTACGAGCCAAAATGAATTTCTAGAAATCCAATAACAAGATTTTCATGATGACCATTTCGGATATCAATTTTCATTTAGATCAACTACACCTTGGGATGAATATGTTTATACAGTATCATGGCAATCCTAACTAGTTTCAGAGGAGTGAAGATGACAAACTGTGCTAACTGATGGACAAAGATGGGTGAATGACAACAGGTCACTGCATAAACTCCGATTCATGACCCGCTGAGCTAAAAAGGAACTTTCCAAGGAGGATTCAGCTCATTATTGCTTCTCCTCCAAGACCGCTTATAAGATTTTAATTAAACTTCGTGTGCTGGACATGTAGTTAGTGTAGTAGTTTAGATGGACCACAAGGTTTTACTTCTATCCTCCAACCCATTTTTGGGAAAATATCTTTAAAAAATGTCCAAAAAGGGAAAGTTTGAGAATTGTATTTTTGCAACTCTCTGTAGTATTACTGCTGGACTTTCACAGCTGTGAAGGAAACATTCTAATCTTTTATTGTTCCAAAGGTCTTCATCGGAGTAATGTATGCTCTTTGACATGAGATTCTGTAATACAGCATGAAATGAGCAGATAATTGTGTCTATGAAGAGCTGCATAAACGAAAAAAGTAATGAACGAAGAAAATCCTTAAGTTTTCACGAACTGCTGGAAACTCGATTCAATACCCACATAAAACTCTTCGAGGAGAGTGATTTAATGCATTTTCTGCCGACAGTTCTTGTAGTTTCCTAACTATTATCCTCTGTCGTATTAACAGATCTCTTGAAAATCCGACCTCGGAATTTGTTCAGTTTGCATCGTCTGGTTCCAGTATGCCGGTTTAGACTGAAATTGTCTTTGAATTGATGACCACAGATATGGCAAGTCTTTCCTTTTCCAACATGATGGAGGTTAACATGTTTAGATCGGCACGATGCGGTGGTAAACTCTTTACCACAAAATTGACAGGTATAAATATTCCTTTTCTGTTTAGGATCAAAACATCTGGGCATTACTTCCTCAAAAATTCTGAGAGCTCCCTGCTTCTGAAAAGAAATGAATTTTGTGCATGGGAAGTTAAACAAGACAAATGTAAGAGATATATCATCAGATATTTTATTTTATTTTGTAGTGTATTTTCTCGCTGGTCCACTTAAATGTTCACTTTCCCTACATGACACTTTCCCTACATGAGGTGTTTAAGTTAAATTAAAAAATGTCATGCACCTCTCCAAGACTACAATATTATTTCATGACAAATAAAAACAAGTCAATTGAACTCACTGCCTATTTCATGTCCTCTCTACTAACGTAATGCTAGAGATAGTAAACTACCCAGTAAACAGTATCAGATTTAATCCATTCCAATGGATGACCGACATCTGGATAGGTTACTTGCCAGTATGAAAATTAATTTGCCCCAGACGAAGGAAAATGTGAACTACTAAGGCCGGATTAAGCGGCAGTGTTCACAGATACACATTTTGCAATATACTATCATGCCATGTTCCTATAAATAAAGTATCAAATTTTAACTTTTAACCAAATATCTGTTACATTACATATCTGACATAATGTTTGTAAATTTAAAGCTTCCACAAATTCCCTCAAACTTTTGTTGTTTTTTTTCTGCGGTTTTCTTGGTCAAATATAAGTGTTCAGAACTTTGTTCATTATATAATATTCTTCATATTTTACAACAGAAACAAGTTTTGTTTCTGAAGGACTTTGTGCCTAACACTGTACCGTTTATAGGGAAAGTACTAGCTGGCATCCAACGAGAAGATTAACAGAATCTTTGCTGGGGTTGACACGAGACAAGGAAATCTCAGTCTGGGAGTTATATTATTTTCTATGAGGTTCTGCCGAGTACAAATTACATAATGCAACTCTGAGACTGATTTTCTTGTCTGAGCATTAATTCCTCATTTATTTTTTCATCAAGCTTTAATTTATTTGATTTACTATTCATTAATATGATATAGATTTATTTTAATTCTAACAAGACTGCTCTTAATTACTGGTATGCAACTGACATTGCTCTCCATGAAACTGACATCATCAAGCTCTGAAACTAAGGGTTTTCATTTGCATATATAGTATAATGCTGACACTATTTTGCACCAGAATACAGAGATAAGCAAACCAGAGACAGATGACCAGTAATGAAAGGCCAGAGAAAAGAAAAGTAAGGATCACCATTCATTGAGATTTCTGTCACAAGAGTGAGAAAAAAAAAATGTTTTTGCAAGTAAAACTTTGTGCCACTTGTCCAGAAACTTAACTGTAAATAAAAGAAAAATTCTGAATGTATTGTTCTTCATTCAAATTAAACATTCAAGGCAAGTAGACAAACCCTGATCCTGTTTGGCCCTTTGTGGCATTTATTGAAAAGGAGACATATAAACAAAAGGTACATTTTATATATAAATTTACCAACCTGATAATGAGTCTGTGATGGAAGGTGATTAGAGGCAAAGTTCCAACCTGACTCGACTTCATGAACAGAACCTAAAGCAGAATTGATCGCCTCATTTCTTGAAAACTTCTGCATAGAGACTGCTCCATCCTTACAAATACCCTCTACCACATTGTATGTTTTAACCATGGAGCTGGCTTGTTCCATGACATTTAGGCCACCTTTCAGCTTCTCTGCAGATCCAGAAATCGATTTATCATTGTAAGTGGATGAGATTGAAGGAGGTTCAACTCGATTATCTACTGGAAAATTGTAATGAGAATAAAACTTTAGTCCACTGCCACATTCTGCTTCAACTTGGTCAGTCATGCTGGAAGGAAAGGTGACTTGAGTTACCAAAGCAAAATCTGGATGAGAACTTTCCATAAATGTCACCCCTGATCCAATGACATCTTTGACATATTGCCCCATTCTTCCTATGTCTTCTGAGCAGTCCTTTTGTGAGGTGGTTGTGGATCCAGTATTAGTTGCATCAGTGACAGCTACAGAACAAGGAAAGACAGCTTGTCCAGTTGCAATAGGATCTTCCTCTGTATGAGGGACAATAGAGGAAGTAAACTGCATGTCCATATCAATATGCCCTTGAAAGTTGCTGGGAAAATTAGTACACGATTCAGCATCACTCACTTGTCCAAATGAAGTCACAGAACATGGAAATGTAGTTTGTCCACTACAATCTAAGTTCCCTGAAGAGTTTCGTAATGTCCACTCGCGTGCTTCATTTTCATCTTTTACATCAATTCGAGTAGCATTTGAAGATGGTAAACCAGATTCCTCAATTACACTAGAACTTTCTAGGATATTTTTTGAAGAGGTGGTGCCTTCTTCTTGACCACTTCCAACAGTAATCGCTGATCCATCTGACCTTCCACTTCTCAACCTGCTATTAATAGTACTGTTCTCTGAACTCGTGCAATTCTGTGCTTTACATATTGATTGTACAATATTTAACTTGCACTGCCTGGAACCTCTGTGCCTGCTGAGATAATAAGTGTCTCTGAACTGTCGACCACACTGATTGCAGGTTTTTCCTTTTACAGCATGATGAATGTTTACATGTTTATTTCTGGCAGACCTGTTGTTGAACCCCTCCCCACAAACGTTGCAGAACAACATTGCTACACTCCAGTCGTGACACTGTACATGCCTCTTAAATTCATCTATCTCCTTAAAGGCAAGTCCACAATCGTCACACGGAAAAGGGCCTTTCAAGTCATGAATTATGAAGAAATGCTTAGTGGATGGGGAACCAACAACATGTACAAACATCTTCATACCATCATTGAGGTTTAGTGAAGTCTTCGTCTCCTGAAAATAAATAGGTCTTGGAAGTCATAAAATCTTAGGTAAGAGTTCGTATTGCTGGTGTAAAGAAAAGACAAGAAAATAATTCTTTATTTCCGACTGCATAGTCCATACACCTAAATTAAAATATCAACATAAAATAAAAGTATTTTAAACATAGAATAGCATTGATATTTTACGTACAAATATACAGACACGTCTACAACTACAGAATGTGTCCAGCATTGTTAAGAATGAAATTATGTAAGACATTTAAGGAGTAATTTGTTCTATCTAATTATCATCTGAGAACTTAAACGATGTTGTAATTCCATAGAGATTTCAAGATACAATTCTTACTATTAGATATTCTTGTCTTCACTGAGAACACATACATTCTCGTTACTTCTTCGAAACTGAATACATTATAGCTTACAAACATGTTAGAGGTACTGTTCCATCTTGGAAGGCTTAATAGAAAATGATGACTATTACAATAACCAATAAATGGTTTTCTTTCAAACAGTTCACTAAACTTTGTCCACAGAGGAACGCAATACATTGTGCAGCAACAAAATTTGAATAATCTCATTATGATATTCAAAGAACAATTTCTAAATTTAGGTAGAAGCATGTTTGTTCAAGTAAACAAAAATATGTAATGTCTCTGCGTATCCTCATCATCTGACTGATTGGATTTTAAAATATGACCCACAAACGTATGGCTGTTGACATATATAAGAGCATGGCCGTTAAGGTGTACAGAAGGAGGAGATGATAATTTGAATGAAGTTGACTGATAGACATGCCGTTTCTTGTGTTAATAGGTGATACCATTCACCAATGTATTGTTCACATAATCTTTAATAATTTCCTTAAACCTGGGATTTAAATCTTATCTACAACATATGATCAGAAACAACTAAAATTGTTAAGAAAAGTTTTGATTGTAAATTAAATGTGAATTAATTATGCACAATTTATCAACAATAAAATTAACCAGATTACACATGCCAATAAAACGGTTCCCTTCGTCGTTGTCAAATTTCGAAAAAGTCGATGAATTCTATACATAAAGTTAGAAATCAATGGACTCTCTATTCATTAAGTGAGAAATCTTTGGGCCCTCACATAAAGTTAGAAATCAATGAACTCTATATATAAGGCTAGAAATCAATGGATTCATATAAAGTTAGAAATCAATGGACTCTAACATTAAGTATGAAATCTCTAACATTATGTTTCAAATATTGGATCTGAAGCATGAGGGTGAAATCATGCTAAATGACAACAAACCAGCCAATGATAATATTTCTGAATTGCAAACCAAGAAATGTAACTATATTTCTTATGACAAAGTATATTATTCCCCTCAAATTTTGACCCTGAGTTTTAAGGATTTTATATTTTTTACCTTTATCTTTCTTTAATTTTATACATTTCACAAAATTTTAACACCTTTATCCCACAGTTTGTATATTTACGTTTGAAAGGGTTTATCTTCCAAACATCTTCTGTGTAATTCTTCATTTTTCCATTTGTAGAACTTGACTTCAATTAGCCTGTACTGTGCTCAGACTTAGACCAGTTCAATGCAATACCATCTATACTCGCTTACAAGTCGAGTCAAACTGCAAAAACCAGACACCCCAATCTGCTGTAGCATAACGCAAATGCAAATCAGGGTCTATGTTGTTCTACTTATAACCCCTGACAAACTGCACAGACCCAGACTTGCAAATCATTTTGATTAAGTAGCATTTGTTCAGTTATTGTATACCATGTATACATTTAGAAATTTTGGTAAAACTGTAACCCTAACGATGAATGATGTACATGCTGGCAGATAATGCAAATGCCAGTCAGAATCTTGTTGGTTATTCTGATGATTCAAAGTGAACCACCTAGACCAGTAGCAGTGCATTATGAGCTGACAGATCTGAGTCTCATGTTCGTTTAACTACCCAACGAAATATTGTACCATATTACTGTGCTACAATCTGTATCAACCAGCAGCACTGAATCCCAAAAAACCTGAATGTGATACCTGGATTTGAAAACTTAGGGGTCAGCTGACTCTTAATATGAATCTGATAGTGGGAGCTCTGTTCATTATATCGCCATTCATTCTTTCAACAAAAAAATTGTTATAACTGAAAATTTGAAACCCAAAGTTTTATATGGTTCAACTTTGCATGAAGAAACGTGCAGAACCCTCAACATATTGAGCTTTTTGGTCATGGTTCAATGCTTTCTATGTGTCACATGGGCTGCAACATTAGGGACAGACCATTTAAATTTGGTGGTGGTGAGGTGGTTGCCTCAGATTTAAAAAAAAAATAAACATTATGGTCCCCAAATATGTTGATAATTGATAAACAGTAATTAACATAAAGTGAAGGAAGGAAAAAAATATAATGGTTTGAAATAGAATCTCAATCCCCTCCTCCCAGAAAATGAAATGGTTGTTCCCTTGTTACATTATGGCAATGCAGGGCACAGGCCAGACTATTTGCACTATGTTCTGTGGCCAACCAGGCATTCGTTTGCCCAAGGTTACCTGGCCTGAACAATGGAACCTTTAGTTTCCTATGATCTTTCCCACCCCGATGTAGATGTTTGGATAGTTATCTAAATATCTACATTGAGGTACTAAAGGTCAATGGAATCTCAAACTATAGAATACCCTATGTCCACAGAAATGAGGGCAAAATATTTGACCTCTTCTCTACAAATCCATTAAATACAGTAAAATCTATACCACTGATCAACATTATATAGCATTCACCTCATCACAATGGCCATTCTAATTTCCTCAATGTCAAATTTCTATATGAAGTCATGTATATAATGGTTGCCTGCTTTCCTCAGTCAGTGGCCTTGTGTTTTCTAACCAAATAAAGATATCTACCTGCTTTAAATGGTCACTGGTGTGTATTGAGTGACCATTCTATGCATGCAAATTAAACTTTTGTTTCATGAAGAAGGCTTTGTTTAGATTACAGAATATTATGAGAACTGTTATGTAAACATTTCCTATCTCATTTGTACTCCCCATACTCCAGTCACAGTGTTAGTATATCTAAATGATGTCAATAGGTCAGATTTGAAAGTGAGGCAGTTTTTATCATTATGAAACAAAGAAAGACATCCTGGTTAGAAACAAAATTCATACCAGTTAATCTCTGAGATGAGATATGAGTTATGTCCCTTTTCATCAGGGTCAGGGGTCATTCACTATATTAGCAATAAAAGTTTCAGTTTATATGTTACTAATAATAGCAACATCAAGGTTATTTTGGTTCCCTTTTCATCACCAATCTTTCATATAAGGTGACTGTCTCTTCTTGTTCATGGTGAGTTCAGTAACTGGTTAATGCAGATATCATCTGAAGTGTGAACAGCTGTTCCTTAGTTGGCTCAACAAGCAGTCACTTTGTCATGGTGCAAAAAAAACCCAAACCAAAATCAGAGATATTTTTGGGGTAAGAGTCAGTGATAATTTTATATATAGGATGGATTAAAGTGAGCAGGATTCTGTAATGTTGAACATAACTTTGGGATAGCAAAATATATACATTTGTTTTAAGATTCTGTGAATAGTGCACTAAACAAAATCTTTTGATAATAATAATAATAATAATAATACTGGCATTCTGTGCAAGGTATCTGTAATAAAACAAGTCTGAATGGTGAACATGTATATGTACGTCACATGTATAAAGGGCCAGTTTGGTCTTTCCAATGGGTAGCTGCTATTTACAAGTTCAACTGTAAATGTTTTATAACCCAATTTAGCTTAGACTTAGAGAAAAACAAAGCAAGCAAGTATCCCAAACACCTTCAATTGGAATTCTAAGTTAAAATCCAACACTCAAGAAAACTGTTTCAGTGTTAGAGAAAATGAACAATATCAATGCTGAAAATTAAAGTTCTAAACGGCAGCCATATGCACATAAAACATCAATCAGATAATAATATTATTTGCAGGTAGGCACATCGAGCCTATTTTACATGTGCGAGCCCACAGGGACACATCCAGCCTATTCTACATGTCCAACCCACCAGGGACACATCCAGCCTATTCTACATGTCTAAGTATACTGGGGCACAGCCTATTCTACATTGTTCAAGTATACAGGGACACATCCAGCCTATTTTACATGTGCAAGCCCACAGTGACACATCCGCCTAATTTACATGTGCAAGCCCACAGGGACACATCCAGCCTATTAGACATGTCCAACCCACCAGGGACACATCCTGCCTATTCTACATGTCCAAAAAGTATACATGGACACATCCAGCCTATTTTACATGTGCAAGCCCACAGGGACACATCCAGCCTATTCTACATGTCTAAGTATACTGGGGCACATCCAGCCTATTCTACATGTCCAACCCACCAGGGACACATCAAGCCTATTCTACATGTCCAAGTATACTAGGGCACATCCAGCCTATTCTACATGTCTAAGTATACATGGACACATCCAGCCTATTTTACATGTGCATGCCCACAGGGACACATCCAACCTATTCTACATGTCCAAGTATACTGGGGCACATCCAGCCTATTCTACATGTCCAAGTATACAGGGACACATCCAGCCTATTCTACATGTCCAAGTATACAGGGACACATCCAGCCTATTCTACATGTCCAAGTATACAGGGACACATCCTGCCTATTCTACATGTCCAAATATACAGGGACACATCCTGCCTATTCTACATTTCCAAGTAATCAGAGACACATCCAGCCTATTCTACATGTCCAAGTATACAGGGACACATCCAATCTATTCTACATTTCCAATATATACAGGGACACATCCTGACTATTCTACATGTCCCACCCACCAGGGACACATCCTGACTCTTCTATGTGCTGAAACCCACAGAGGCACATGCAGCCTATTCTACATGTCCAAGTACACAGGGACACATCATCCTATGTCCAAGCCTACAGGCGCATCCAGCCTATTCTACATTCTGAAGCCTAAAGAGGCACACCCGGGGTATTCTACATGTTGAAGCCCACACATCATCCTGCCTATGTCCAAGCACACAGGGGCACATCCAGCCTATGTCAATGGACACAGGGGCACAACCAGCCTATTATACACGTCCGAGCATACAGGGGCACATCTAGCCTATTCTACACGTCCAAGCACACAGGGGCACATTCAGCCTATTCTACATGTCCAAGCAGACAGGGGCATATCCAGTCTATTATACACGTCCGAGCACACAGGGGCACAACCAGCCTATTATACACATCCAAGCACACAGGGGCACATCCAGGCTATTATACACATCCGAGCACACAGGGGCACATTCAGCCTATTCTACATGTCCAAGCACACAGGGGCACATCCAGCCTACATGTCAAAGCACATAGGGGAAATGATTTGGTTCACCTGAATCAACAAATTCATGTAAGCATTTTCTAGAAGAGTGAAACTTGCCTTCGCAGGAATCTCAATCTAGACATCTGCTCAGACAGGGTAACAGATATATTTATGAAACTTTTATCCTATGTTATTTACATATATTTTAATATGAATGACAGACTGGTTTCATTGCAAATAGAAATGCAGACAATTCTCAGAACTCACCAATATTTAAACCATTCTAAGTCACTCATGTTCCAATACTTGAGAACTGAAAAACACACAGCCACTATGGTCATAATGGTAGACATAAACTGTGGTGTGCTTCTTGGAAAATAACCTGGTGTGAGGCTCAATATAATTAAAATTTTTAATTAAATTGCTGTGACCCTTGAAAGCAGCAGTTTGTGATAGAATAAAACCTGCATATGAGTAAAAGTAGCTAGTATTCTTTCATGGCATCAATTTCACCGGCCAAACTTAAGTTGAATCCTGTAATCTGATAACTTGAAAATTTAAGTCTGACTTAAAAAAATATTGACCAATCAAATGTCTTTAGCCTGGACTCATTTTAAGATTTATGTAAGTGTAATTATGCCTTAAGTTGCCATTAAACTTCTGTCTGGTAAAGTGCATGTATGATGCATAATAATACTTTGCAACAACTACACAGTACATACAGGAATATTAAAATTTAATGTTCATAAACCACTTCAGGCTATAACAAGCGTACAAAGAATGTCCAGTGAACAAGCTTTATATTTTCAGTTGGCAAGTTTTAGATATCTCCAAGCATCCTTCAGGAGGAGATCATTCATGAACTTCAATGGATCTACTTTTGTTTTGCATCAAAATGTGACATTTTCTTAAACTACAGGTGTAAAACACATGGCTAACTAATAGCCTGAAAGTCATTCTCTGTCACATTTTAATTTTTTTTTTACGTGATTTTCCAACACAGTCAGCAGTGTCAGAGAGTTCTGAAACTTTGCAGAGAACAGCTTGGTTGAATCATGTAATAAACCTACACTGCCTTCCCTGTTCCGATGAAAAATCACCCTTCAACAAGCAGATTTATAACTGTATCATGTACTGGCTTGTTACGAATATAACAAAGGGGAGTGAATGACAACAAAATCATCTTCACAGCCCTGCAGTTTATTAAAGAAATTCATAATTTTCAAGATATTTTGAAATAAATACATGCACATGCATCTTGGCTGGAACTGGCTACATTTTTATTACATACAGTACATATAAATGAAAGGATTTTATTTACTGATTCATTATAACAATCTTATCATTTTGCTTTTATCAACTGTAATTTCAGTTCCTATTCCTGACATAGTCCAACCATGTGTCCACATATAATGCACACTAAACTGTGGACAGTGTACATATATATATATATATATATATATATATATATATATATATATATATATATATATATATATATATATATATATATATCTGCTGTAACATCATGTAATGACAGATCAGGGTCAGTGTTATTTTCGTTATCTTCAACAGAGGGGCCCCGAGTGGCTGAGTGGTCTAAAGCGCTTTG
This sequence comes from Megalonaias nervosa, assembly GCA_016617855.1. NCBI lineage: Eukaryota > Metazoa > Mollusca > Bivalvia > Unionida > Unionidae > Megalonaias > Megalonaias nervosa. The sequence goes on from JAECUM010036000.1 coordinate 10,950, forward strand.
CCGTTATGGATCACTGCCATCTCACCTCTGTATGTGTGGGTTCAAGTCTGAGATTCGGCCAATGTGGGTATGTGAGAAAGCTTGCCCGTAGCTTCTCGTGGGTCGGTGGTTCTTTCCAGGGTTTTCCAGGGTTCTTCCTCCACCATTTATACATGGCTACCATGTATATCCTATCTTGTGCTGAAAAATGATGTTAAACCCTATAACAACAATAACATTATCTTCAACAGAATGAAAAGGGTAAGACAAGATGTAATAATAAACTGCAGGAGAAGCATAGGTCAATTAGTTATCACATATTACGATACAAATAGCTTGGCCAATTCAATCACCAAATAAGTGTGAACTATTATATAATCGGGTGACTGGCCAAAAGCTTGCCCTACAAATTAGGGCAAATAGTTGTGAATCATTACATAATCAGGTGACTGGCCAAAAGCTTGCCCTACAAATTAGGGCAAATAAGTGTGAATCATTACATAATCAGGTGACTGGCCAAAAGCTTGCTCAGTTGAGCAGGACAAACAGAAAGAATTTACAATATAGCATACACAAATTTAACTCTTATAAATTCAACCTTTTTCATTCAAGTTTCTTTAAATTTTCACAAAATACTTATGAATTTTGTTTCAAGCACTAGAAAATTTCTCAAAAGAACTTGCACAGGTTTGAAAGAAATATAAAAGGAAATATGCAGGCAGAGCATTCTGTGTTTTTCCAAAAGTATCTATTATGCTACTGTATGTAAGAGTCTACCATATCTGCAGCTGTGTGTTTGTGTTGTAAACAAACAAGTGTATTAACAGTACAAGCCTGTATTCAAAACGGATGTGCAGCTGAATAAGAGAGACAGATGGACTTCAACATAAATACCAAATACAAATAAGAAACAGATGGACTTCAACATAAATACCAAATACAAATGAATAAGAGAGACAGAAGGACTTCAACATAAATACCAAATACGAATGAATAAGAGACAGAGGGACTTCAACATAAATACCAAATACAAATGAATAAGATAGACAGAGGGACTTCAACATAAATACCAAATACAAATGAATAAGAGAGACAGAGGGACTTCAACATAAATACCAAATACAAATTAAAAAAATACACAGATGGACTTGAACATAATAACAAATACAAATAAATAAAAACACTGATGGACTTCAACATAATACCAAATACAAAGAAGAGAGAGAGAGAGAGTGACTTCAACATAAATACCAAATACCAATGAGTAAAACACTCAGATGGACTTCAACATAATACCAAATACAAATAAGAGCAAGAGAGGGACTTAACATAAATACCAATAAATAAAACACACAGATATTTCATCATAAATATCAAATAGCACTTTATATCTGCAGTGCCATAATTTAACACTTATTAAAAAAATGGAATTAAAAGCAATTAAGATGATACATGTACAATGAATACATTTGGGATTTAAATGAAAAGAAGTCTCAGTGATCTTCGTCTCTGATGCTTACTTACATAGTCAAAATTAAAACACCACTAACTATTTGTACCATTAGAATGAGTAAGAGAAAGAAAAGCTTTGTTGATAAAGTAAGAATAATTTTTAAGCATCTTTCACAAACCCATCTGCTAATTAATTGCTGATAGTAGACTTTAAAAAAAATGCCTCTATGACAAGTCTAGAAAATGAAAGAAAAGAAACACACACAAACACATACACACATATGGCCACAAGCAATAAAAATAACCCTGCATGTACTTATAATAACTGCTGTTTGAGCAATGACTACATAACACATCTATACAAACAGTATTGTTGGACAAAAATGCAACTAATATGACTAAATTGACCCTGAATGACAAATGTACTAATACTACAGTTAGTACACATCAAAAGAATGAGAAGTAAACTTTACTCAGTATTAAAGCTTGTACAAGATTACTCAGACTTCGTACAGATTTGTTGGTGTCTGTACAGAGATGCCCTGTACGAGAAGATTTTACCACATTTAGGGCACTGAAACTTTCGCGACTGAGCATGCTTCCCTCTAAAATGCTCTCTCAAGTAACGCCTTTCCTTGAAATTCTCTCCACACACAGTACATAATATGCTAGCAGATCGTGGAACTTGACAGATTTTAGAGTGTTCAACTAAATGAAGAAATTTCTTGTGACATTTTGGGCATTCAACTTTCCCTCTGTGCACTTCTTCATGTGCAAGTAAAAGCCTCTTTGTCTGAAAAGTTCTGCTACATGTCTTGCATTTATGTGTTTCTGTGTGGAGCCTCATATGGTTGTGCAGACCTCCCCTTTGCCTGTATTTCTTCCCACATATTGCACAGATGAAGAAGAGCAAAGCATGAAAAGCATGTACATTTTCATGCTCTTTCAAAGAGGACCTCTCATAAAACGAAGCTCCACAGTCACTACATGAGTAGGGCTTCCTTCCACTGTGTCTCTTCAAGTGTTTTTGCAAGCCTGACACAGTCATAAACATCTTTGCACAGGTATCACACTGATAGTTTGCCTCCTGCACCATCGTCTTCTGTAAATAATATTAATAATAATACTGGTAACAATGTATATATACTAAATCTGGGTGTTTTTTTTATTCTTTTCAGTTACAGAATTTTGTGATAATTCAGCTGGTAATACACATTACGTTCAGCATCTAGGTGCTGAATAACAGGTCATTTTAATGGACCAAAATTGTATGTCTCTCACTGGATGGCATTTTTACAGTGTTTGAATAGCAAACTGATGCCCATTTTATTTATTTACCATTATTTCACTTTTCATAACTGTTAATGATGTTTTTATTTTGGTGTAGGAGTTTTGGTGTAGGAGTGATTTTTGTGAAAATACCAAAACCAAGAAAATTAAGTGAATTTGTGTCCCTGGGCTATTATGGCGATATAACAAAAGTTCATAATAATGAAATCTGGCTATGGTTTTAAGAGAGAGATGTAAAATTACCGGGCAGATATAAAAAGTAACCAAGCTTCACTGCCCTAACTTGAAGGGCATTAGAGAAACAGTGGAGAAAAGTGGTTTAAAACTACTGAATGAGCAGTGACCTTGACCTTGCAGATAAAACACTGAAATGCATGAGATACCAATTAATTGAGAATCACAAGTGTACTACTGTTCATCACTGTACCTCAAATAGCTTGTATCATGTACATGTAAAGCAACAAGACTTCCTCAAAAGGGCTGAATCTCTTCTGTCCAAAAGAATTTCCAGGAATTCAAGATAATTTCTTCTTTATAATTAATGAGTTGTGGGTATGTGAGAAAGCTTGCCAGTAGCTTCTCGTGGGTCGGTGGTTCTTTCCGGGATCTTCCCGGGTTCTTCCTCCACCATTAATATTGGCTGCCATGTACAGCCTATCATGTGCTGAAAAGTGGCATTAAACCCCACAACAACAACAACATAATTAATGAGTGCTGAAACCATCTCTCACATTCTCAAGTGATACAATTTTTTAAAGTTAGGCTACATTGATGAAAGACCAGCACCATTTTCATTTAGAACAAACTAGATACTATTCAAAGACTTCTGGTGAAAACCCCATGTTGATACGACCATCCATTCAGGAGAATTAATTACAAGAATTTCAATATATTCAAAGTGACAGCCATATTGGAGGTGAGATCTGCAAATTTTATATTCTGGACTGACTAGATATAATAATTTTACTTTTTCTGAAATCCCCATTGCTGATATGACTTTTCATTTAACTGGAGTATCAATAACATGATTTTTAAGATGGCTGCCATGCTGCCCACACAGGCTGTCAGATTTGCACCATTTTCATTTAGTACCAACTAAACATCATAAGAAGTCTTCCAATTGTTTGGAAACCCAATGCTGACATGACTTTCCATACAGAAGAAGTAGTGATAAGATTTTCAAGATGGCCACTGTGGCAGCCATAATGGATATCAGATTGGCACTAGTTTTATTTAAAACCAACTTGACATCATAATAAATCTTTCACTGTGTTCTGACTCTAGGTCTTAAAATATGCAACAGAAAGACATGAAACCAACAAGTTTTACCACTTCACAGATTTTTAAATAAATGTCACAGGCAGCATCCAGGTGTCAAGGTCACTCAAAGTAAGAAAATTAATTTGATCTACCATCAAATGCTGCCACCAATACTATAAACATAAAACATGTGTGGCAACATTTTTCTGAACCAAAGTACCAATTTTTAAAATAAATTCCACTGGAAGCAGTCTGGCATAAAGGTCCTTCAAAGTTTTGAAAATTATGCCTATCCACCATCAAGCACTGTGGCCACTGAAATTTGCAATCAAAGAACCAAAAGTACTGCATGATGGAAAAGTCTGAATATGTATGTTATTATAGGACTTAATGTTACATCAGCCTAATACTGGCAAAACAGTGATGATAATATTAGTAGATGAAGATACAGATAAAGTATTTAATGGCAAAATTTCTTATTTGTAAAATACTTTATGCTTGTTCACAGGGACACTTATAGTCACAATAAGAATGACCTGTTTGATGTTTCAGTGAATATGAGGCCGCTGGTTAAGTCATAAAATACATATTGGTATACATGAATACTGCTTGCACAGACGAGGGAAATTATCTCCTAAGTATCAAGCATGCAGAATGCATGCAACCCATTATACCATTTTCTAAAGTGGACCATCCTAAGGCCTATATAAAACTGTATTTCTTAGTTTTAGTCATCAACCCAAAGTTTTTCAATAGCCCCACCTAAGCAAAAAATATAAAGAAGAAAATTAATAATGTATCCAATATTATGGCTAATTCCCATCTCTCATCTCATTCTGGTGTAATGTATGCTGTGTGCTTAACTTTCGTCCATATTTATACAATGTGCTTAACTTTTGTCATTGCTTGTATATTGGATCTTAAGATAATGTAAACATGTTGACATTGAATTTTGACTTTAAATGTTCTAAAAGGTTACCTGCTTTTTGTACTTGTAAATGAGTTATAAATAGGTTGCTGACTAATGTTTGAGTTCAAAGTCTACTTTTTTGAAAAATGAAATTTAGATGGTTCTGGATGAGAACTTTTGACCCACATCCTGGTCTTCTTATTGTGTCTTAGGTTTTTTATATAAGTCTGAAGTAAATAAATTAATTTAATTCCTACTTTTTGTTCATCTCTAAAATCAATGATAGTTCTGTTCATATATAATTTGAGGGGAATGAATTATTTAAAAATTATTCACTGGAATTACAAAGTGCTCATTGACAATTTGGACTAAATCACTATTTTGAGATTATCATGAATTCATTCAAGGACATTCTGGAATATATAACTGTGATACATCAAAAATGTTGGCACATCAGCTCATCCAAGACCATTTGGCACATCAGTACATTCAATACTGAAATTCATTCAGAACACTATACATTTGGACTTGTGATAGAACATTTAGGACTATCTGGGATTTAATTCACAATACTGTAAGTTCCTTTTAAAGTTTCACTTTGTATTTTCTAGGGAAATAAATTAATTTTTTGAATTTTACTAAACTTGTTGGTTGTGCTTTTTCTGTTACTAAAGTATAAGACCAAAGAGTTATTACACTGGTACCATTTCATCTCATTTCTATAGTGGTAACAATCATCAACTCATAAATGCTTATTTTACGGAACACAAAAGAATTACTTCTGACTATGATTAAAAAGGTGGCACAATGTTGCACCCATGTGTGCCATGTGGGGAGATTGTTTTCCATGTTAAATTTTGATTTCAAATGCAAGATGGCCACAACAGTTATTGCTCTCAAGATGAGTGTGAACATTTTGTGTGCAGTTCCAATGGAAAAAGGATAATTTATATGCTTTAACATCATCACTCAGAGAGACCAAAACAGGATCTAAAGCATGCTTAAGGCTTTTGCATCAGCATCACTTCCGACAAATACTGATGAGTCACTTGTGACTCATCTTCATGTTGGAGACATTTCTAATTTCAGCATGAAATCAATAATTTTGCAATATTTGACAGATCCAGCATGAAATCAACAGCACTGCAGTATGTGACAGAACCAGCATGAAATCAACAGTATTGCAGTATGTGACAGAACCAGCATGAAATCAATAATATTGCAATATGTGACAGATCCAGCAAAGAAATGATGGCAACAATTTACCTCATTGCAGAAGCTGCAACACGCAAAGCAGCAAATGCAACTGAAAAGGAATGACCAAATGATGATGCTTCCCTTTCAAAAATCAAGTAGGTCTAGTTTTAAAAAAGTAAGCATGTACATCTATCTCGCACCGAGCAGGGAAGATTTGATTAGGATAAGCGGAACCTCCTCCACCCCTAACCATCCTCTCACAATTTTCCTCAGTTTTCATCTGGATGGGTTTGGAAGAAAAGGGTAATTGACACTGGGCTTATGCCATTATGCTCAATTGTTTTCCTTCAAATCTGGACTCAACTCTTGACAATTACAGGTGCTGCTAGCCTGAGTGGTTGGTTTTTTAAATACAATCCTTGCTATATTTAAAATGCACAATGCATTTTATTTAAAATGGCATTAACACTTCTTCTGAAATTCTGTTTCTCAATGTCAAAATACAAGATTTCATGCCTTCCTCCTACAGTTGCACTCCTACCCTTCCATCGCTAGTAACGTATACATGTAGTGATATTAAAAGCAGTGCTTGCAATTATAAAATCACCCACAAAAATGCCTGCACTTGTATGATCACTTACAAAAACAAAAGTGCTTAGATTTTGTGAAAAAAGCTTAATGGGCACTTATTTACCCAGATATTAGTGATGGGCAGTGTCGCAACACCTGAAGAACAATCTTTGATATGTGTATTAACTGATGATATCAGTGATATGCATATTATGCATATATGTGATTTAGATATATTGAAAAATAATTTTTATTGAAGAGAGAAACAATATACAAATACATATTGAAATTTTAATGGAAAGAAAAATATCATGGTCTGGATACTAGTCTGTTAGAAGATCAATGTAAAGTGATGTTTGGGGTTGATATGTCAGTTTTAAATTCATTAGTGCTGTAAGGTTATAATGCATTTCATTTTACTTGCATTTAACATTACAGAGCTTGCTTTCTTTTGCTCCAGGTGCTGTATAGTGCATTGTGGTACCTTACAAACTATGGCTCTTTCCCCTAGAGTCCCTGGGAGGCTTAAAAATACAAAATTACATGTTCCTAAGTTAAGGCTTTTTCCCTTATAGTCCCCGAGAGAGGGGCTTAAAATGCAAAATTACCTAAATTATGGCTCTTTCCCCATCTTTCCCTATAGTACCTGGGAAAGGGGCTTACCTCTCTACATTTTTCTACTAAAAGGAGGCAGCAGGGTACTTCAGTTGGCAGAGAATCATACTCATAATCCAAGTGTCACGGGTTTGATAACCATCAAGGCCAGCATAGGTTGGCTGTCTGTTTGCCTTGGGAAAGGTACTTAACTTCCATTTCCTCTGCATGATATAGCCAATAATGTATTAAAAGTGCTGTTCAAAATATCCAACCAATCTACCATACTAAAAAGCAAGTGAAATTTCATGTATTGGGCCAATTTTTTGAGAGAAATAATTTGACATTTTTTTACTTCAATACTATTTTCCCCATATCATCCTTGCTGGGGTAGTAGGTCAAAAGTGGACTTGTCCACCCTTTCAGAAACAAAACCCAGTGGCAAAAGTGACAAAAGGAGATCAGTATAAAATGTTCCAAATATTAAGTGAAGTGGGTCAGAGAGTAATTCGGATACTGTATATACTCGCTTATAAAACTGAGTCCAACTGCAAACTGCAGATCCAGATCTGCCATCGCATAATGCACCAGCAGATCTGGTTTGGTACAGTTTCATTGGAGTAATCAGAAGAACAAACAATATAGACCCTGATCTGCAGGCACATTATGCTATGGCAGATCAGAAGCTTTGTCGTTTGCAGTTGGCGTCAACTTATAAGTGAGTATATATGGTATAAGTGATCAGCCATAACAAAAAATGTCCAACTTACTAACTCAATGGCTCCATCCTGGGGCAAGACTTTAGGGATCTAGAAGTATCCGATATTCATATGTATGATGAATAATGATCAGCATTAATTGAACTTGGTGAAGTCCTATTGAAATTTCAGTAAAAAGCAACATTAGCCAAAAATGTCTTTCTTAATGACCCCTCAGCCTAGATCCAAGACTGCGACTGATGATTAGAAAAGGTACAGATAATAGTGAGGTTTGGGATATTATATCATTTATATGTAGATTATCATTTATAATTATGTATTTGTGAGCGAGAAGAAAAGGAGTTTACACAAGACCTGTGTGGTCATTGTGTATTAATAAAATAAAAACAACAATCTGACTTACAAAGGAACATTTGCATGAACATAAAAGAAAGATATAGTGAGAGAAACACATATTGTAGAAACAGAAAAATCTTGATAGCAATGATAGTGTAGTTCATGTCAGTTATCGGGTCAATAAGATTTTTGCTATTAATATGAGGTAATTTAAGTACACGAACCATAACACAGACATAACATAGACAATTAAACACTTAAGTAAACAATTTATTTATTGATTTCTTGAGTGTTATGAAAAATTGTCTTTCCTGCAGAATTTATCAACTGTCAACAGATTTTAGTAATATAGAAATTACAGTGGGTGATACTTTATGTCCAACACTTTAATTTTACTGAATTTAATGAATTTACCTATTTAATACTATTTTCCACATCCAATAGGCTACTACCAGAGCATTTGAAAAATATTGGACATGAGGTCATGTGGTGCAGGACACATGTGCTTCTAAGCCATGTGAATGAAGGCCCAATATTTTTAATACCCATGTCAATTACCTTCTCACTGTATACTTAAAAATAAGTGTATCAATCATTTTGTTACGCTACAGAAAGAACACACTGAAACAAAAATTATTTCAACTTTTCACTGAACATTTAGCATGTTGTTCATTTAATGAATAAAACTTGAACAAAGCACAGCAATACATAGTACTACACTGCTATGGAAGCGCTCATGTCAATGGGATGAATCTCATATGGCAGTGAATGAAACGAAGTTTGTTAAAATGGATGAAATGTTATTTAGCCAAGAAACACAACAAAATATTGATGTTAGGAACAAATGAGGTAATTACATCAATAAAAATTAAACATTATGTAAAGATGAGCCAGAAAAAATCCGTCAGTTATCATTATGACTATCTTCATGTTGCTGTCACCATTATGATTATCTTCATGTTGCAGTCATCATTATGACTATCTTCATGTTGCTGTCATCATTATGACTATCTTCATGTTGCTGTCATCATTATGACTATCTTCATGTTGCTGTCACCATTATGATTATCTTCATGTTGCTGTCATCATTATGACTATCTTCATGTTGCTGTCATCATTATGATTATCTTCATGTTGCGGTCATCATTATGACTATCTTCATGTTGCGGTCATCATTATGATTATCTTCATGTTGCTGTCATCATTATGATTATCTTCATGTTGCTGTCATCATTATGACTATCTTCATGTTGCTGTCATCATTATGATTATCTTCATGTTGCTGTCATCATTATGACTATCTTCATGTTGCTGTCATCATTATGACTATCTTCATGTTGCTGTCATCATTATGATTATCTTCATGTTGCTGTCATCATTATGACTATCTTCATGTTGCTGTCATCATTATGATTATCTTCATGTTGCTGTCATCATTATGATTATCTTCATGTTGCTGTCATCATTATGATTATCTTCATGTTGCTGTCATCATTATGATTATCTTCATGTTGCTGTCATCATTATGATTATCTTCATGTTGCTGTCACCATTATGACTATCTTCATGTTGCTGTCATCATTATGACTATCTTCATGTTGCTGTCATCATTATGACTATCTTCATGTTGCTGTCACCATTATGATTATCTTCATGTTGCTGTCATCATTATGACTATCTTCATGTTGCTGTCATCATTATGATTATCTTCATGTTGCGGTCATCATTATGACTATCTTCATGTTGCGGTCATCATTATGATTATCTTCATGTTGCTGTCATCATTATGATTATCTTCATGTTGCTGTCATCATTATGACTATCTTCATGTTGCTGTCATCATTATGATTATCTTCATGTTGCTGTCATCATTATGATTATCTTCATGTTGCTGTCATCATTATGACTATCTTCATGTTGCTGTCATCATTATGATTATCTTCATGTTGCTGTCATCATTATGACTATCTTCATGTTGCTGTCATCATTATGACTATCTTCATGTTGCTGTCATCATTATGATTATGTTGCTGTCATCATTATGATTATCTTCATGTTGCTGTCACCATTATGATTATCTTCATGTTGCTGTCATCATTATGACTATCTTCATGTTGCTGTCACCATTATGATTATCTTCATGTTGCGGTCATCATTATGACTATCTTCATGTTGCTGTCATCATTATGATTATCTTCATGTTGCTGTCATCATTATGATTATCTTCATGTTGCTGTCATCATTATGACTATCTTCATGTTGCAGTCATCATTATGATTATCTTCATGTTGCTGTCATCATTATGATTATCTTCATGTTGCTGTCATCATTATGATTATCTTCATGTTGCTGTCATCATTATGACTATCTTCATGTTGCTGTCACCATTATGATTATCTTCATGTTGCTGTCATCATTATGATTATCTTCATGTTGCTGTCATCATTATGATTATCTTCATGTTGCTGTCACCATTATGACTATCTTCATGTTGCTGTCATCATTATGACTATCTTCATGTTGCTGTCATCATTATGACTATCTTCATGTTGCTGTCATCATTATGATTATCTTCATGTTGCTGACATCATTATGATTATCTTCATGTTGCTGTCATCATTATGACTATCTTCATGTTGCGGTCATCATTATGATTATCTTCATGTTGCTGTCATCATTATGATTATCTTCATGTTGCTGTCACCATTATGACTATCTTCATGTTGCTGTCATAGTGATGGATAAGTTTTGAAAGTGCAGTGTGCATCATGATTATTGCCAAGCTATTGTGGTCCATCATGATTATTGCCAAGTTATTGTGGTCCATCATGATTAGCATCAAGTTATTGTGGTCCATCAGATTTGGATAGTACCTCCCAAAAAGGATAGAGATTCAATTTTTTAGTTGCTCATTTTTCCTTAAATTTCAAGCACGGGATAAAACAATTCTGAGCACAGATTACATGAAGGAGAAGATGTGGACCGATTCATTATATCAAAGGTCAGTCTGACTCTCTCTCCCTCCCTCTCATACTAACAGCAGCAACCAACAATCACTGGCCCTCCATTTTAAATGTATTTATAAATCATACTTTAATTTTTTCCTTCTTGCAATTTAAGTCTTTGGATGTAGGTATATTTACATTTCATTTGTTTAATTTGGATGACGGCTATTTTTCTTTGGTTGAGAGCAAAATCTACAGATTTACCGTCACTGGTGTCAGGTGGAAAGGGTTACTGTCATTGTTGGCCTCTGGCGAGCATCAGATTTATAACTTCTGTTAAGTGTTCCATGTTTCTGTCCCCATTTTTATTGAGCTGCAGCCAGAAGTAGTTTCAAAGAATGAGGACACGTGTTTACCATATAAGAAAGACATGAATATTGGTACTTAACTATAGTCAGTACTGCTGGATAGTGATCTGAGGAATGAACATTAAACTAGAGGGATTGTTTATAAAGTGTATAATACTATTTATGAGCTGATTTTCAAGATAAATATCAGTTTGGTATATGTATTTGCCTTTTACATCCAGTAAGTATGTATTTAGTTACCAGATAGGAGCTTTTAGAGTCTTAAAGTTAAGACCCTGGGGCTAATTAGTCCCTCAGGGAAAAAGGCTGGATCCAAAAGTTAAGACCCTGGGGTTAATTAGTCCCTCAGGGAAAAAGGCTGGATCCGAGAGTTAAGACCCTGGGGCTAATTAGTCCCTCAGGGAAAAAGGCTAGATCCGAGAGTTAAAACCATGGGGCTAATTAGTCCCTCAGGGAAAAAGGCTGGATCCGAGAGTTAAGACCCTGGGGCTAAGTCCCTCAGGGAAAAAGTCTGGATCCGAGAGGATGCAAGCAGCCTGTATAAATCTGTCTTTTCATGCTCAGTAAATATGAACATGGTGATGGGGTAGGAATTTTGATATTTTCCAAGCTCCGACCCAGGTTAAATCTCTTGTGTGGTAAGGATAGACCCCTGTACCAATTTTAGCTGCTGGGTGTAAATTTGTCTTTTTATGCCATGTAATTTTATATACAGTTACAGGGTGGGGATCTAAATAATTTCTGACATATGGCTGACATGGGGACATAGACAGACCACAGAATCAATGTAAATTGCATGTATAAATTTTTCTTTTCAAACCCAGTAATTGTATATATAGTTAAAGTTTGGGGATCTCAAATTTCCCACATTAGTATACATGTACATGAATCACCATGTTTTCTAGTGCAGCATACCAATCAGTAATAAACCGCTCTGGTGGCCTAGTGGTTAGAGCGTCTGCCTTGGATGCAGGAGGTTGTGGGTTCGATCCCCGGTCGAGTCATACCAAAGACTTACAAAAATGGTACTAACAGCTGCCTCGCTTGGCACTCAGCATTAAGAGGTTAGTGTTAGGACTGGTCGGCCTGGTGTCAGGATAATGTGACTGGGTGGGAAATCATGCTACATGTCTGCGGCATGATGCCCCAGTGCTAGACATCACTATAAACTGCCACACTGCAGACATCGTAGCGATATGACTGAAAAATTGTTAAAGCTACGTTAAAAATCATAATCACATCACATCACCAATCAGTAATATCTATCAGATGATGACCGCTGTCTTACATCACCAGATATGTACTGAGGTTTGATTAGCATGTTGCCATTCCAACTTGTTTGTATCACGTACATTACACCACAGCTGTCTCCAATTTTTCTATTACTTTAATTTCAGGATTTAACTTGTCTGTCTGCATTTTAACCTTGTTTCCAACTGTATACCAAACATTTGGTGTAAATATTACAAGTAATTTTTAAATATTGACACAACTGTATGGATATCTGAACTTTCTATTCTTCACTTGAACCACCATGGAGCTAACGGAAACTTTGTAGATAACAGTGTGACAAAAAGAACGAACCGTTATGCATTGGTGATGGATTGGAAATTCCACCCTCAGGATCAGAATTTAGTACTAGACACTCTGCAAATCCTGAATCTGATGTACAAAACTGACCCACGGGTGGAATTTTTTCTGTCGACAGCAATGCACATGAAGTTTCTATTTTATGACCTAAGATTTAAACTCCTGTGTTGTAGAGAAACACTCCTATGTTCAAATCTTAAAAACCGACATGAAAATTCTTACAACAAACAATAAGTGCATCTCCATCCAAAAATTCAAAAAAGCTTTAAACAACTTCTGCAAACATAGGTACCAATTTTGACCAAATTTAACATGGAGCAACCTCTGGGATGGAATGTAACACTTCCATAATCACAAGTCATTGGTAAAACTACTTTATGTACTGTACATGCTTGAGCAAAAACATGCATAATTTCTGAAATTTAAATCAAAGTTTGTTTTGGCACTGATTTCTTTATGTGAGATGAACTGTTTAGTGTATAACACTTCATGGTGGCCATTATCTACTGAAAATGCTCAGTGGACCATGATCCATGCATTATGATTTTAAGGTGCGACTGTTACCCTCTTGCATGCCCCAACAATTTTATTCTTCAAAATATCAAAATATTCTATGATATTATCTGACTTATGGTAAAATCTATTACTATGTGTCTTCTTAAAACCTGTAATACTTGTATTTTTTTTTTAGGTTGGCCAATATCGATATTTGTCACATATTGTGCTGACCATCCCCTGAAAAGAAATGGTTGCTCCTATTCAAATGTTGATAAAACTGCAAGTCATTGAAACAGTTTTTCATTTTTTTAATGTGTAATAACTTTTCAGGTCAATAGACTTGAACTTGGACAAGTGCAATCACATCAGTCATAAACAAAATGAAATTCATCTGTACATGAAGAATGTACATGAAGAATGTACATGAAGCATTCTGTTCATGAGAAAATTTCAAATGAAAGTGAAATAAAAGTAGTTTCTTTTTATGAACATTTCAGTATTATGATCAAGGTAAAAAATACATATTTTTAACAACAGCAGACAAGCTGAGTTTTTCTAAATTTGCAAAGATATGCAAGTAGCAAACAAGTTCATTTCTAGACCTGATCCTGGCAAAGAGATTTCTCAAGTTGTGAAAATTATGCCGAACACCATTAAATATGGCAGCCATACATATTAAACAACTTCTCAAAAAAAAACCTAAGTACCAAAATGACCAAAATTAACCCAATTTTGTAGAAAGCATCCATGCATATTGGTCTCTCAAAGCTGTGAAAAGTATGATGATGCACCTAAAGGTAGCTGCATAACTAAAAAATTTAAACAAATACAAACTCTTCTCCAGCACGTCTATTTTCAAAATTGCTCAGCAAAATTTGACCAAATTTGACAGAAAGCATCCTTGCATAAATGTCGTTCAATTTTATACAAAATATGTCAATCTTCCATCATATATGGCCAATGTTACTAAAAATAGAAAAACCATTAACAACTTCTTCAAAATAGCTTACCATCATTAGACCAAATTGACAGAGAGCATCCTGTTACAAAAATATTTGATGTTTATACAAATAATACTGAGCTGCCATCAAATATTGCTGCTGTTAGTAAAAAAAAACAAAAAAAACATTTTAACAATTCTTCTCAAAAATCACTTTAAACAAAATTCTACCAATTTTGGAACAATGCATTCTGGTTTAAAGGCCTTTTAAGTCTGTGCAAATGATGATGATCTGCAATCAAATATGGTCACTTGTACTTAAAATATGAATTCTTTGCAAAGACTATTAAACAGAATTTGACCAAATTTGACAGAAAGCATCCTGGTATGGTGGTTTTTAAGCTAAACAAAGGATGCCAAGCTGCCATCAAATATAGACACCATTTCTAAATATTAAAAAAATCATAAAATGATTTCTTCTCAAATACTACTCAAAAGAATTTGACCAGATTTAACAGAATTTAGCAGATGTCTTTATATGAATGCAGCCAAGTTTGTATCAGTGACAAAGATCCAGATCCACTATTAAATATCACTCCCCAAAGTAGGGAAAACTTTAAGCTTCTTCTTAAAAAAATGTCTAATATTTCTTGTGGCTTCAAATTTGGCAAAAGTGGTTTGTTTGTGTGAAGACAATAAATTTATTCAAATCATGCAGATCTGTGGTCCAATATGACTGTAATTACTCAAACAGCCTGATGCTCTCCTGGCCAAAAAAGAATTTCCAGGAATCCATGATAAAACCATTTGTTCTTTTTCAACTTGTTGTCATGGAATTATATAAATCCCTTTATTTATTAAATACATGTACTTGGTTTTCATTTTTTGTGTACAACAATACCCGAGGGTGATTTATGTATATTTTACATTATTTCCAAACAGTGAGTTTGGTTCATCCTATGCTGCACGTGCAAAGTGCTTTCGATAGGAAAAACCGAATACTTCCAGCGCACAGACGATGTAGGCTGCATTGTCTGTGTATTAATGCCTCACTGTAAGACTAAATCTTTACATTACGGAACGTCTTGTCAGTGAGCAGTCTACTTAAGGACTTGCACATCGTCAGCTGTAGAGGTATATAAGTTATTTATTAATTTCTTGTGTATAAGTTATAACTATTGTACTACCACGTTTATTTTTGTATATGTTTTATGTAACTCCAGCTTACGTAGTATAATGCAAATATTTTCTATTCTTGTTTGTGACTTAGCAAGAGATTTATATTAGCAATATAAAGTTGCATTTTTAAGAAACATTTAGTACTGCAGGATTCTTATCGGACATAGGTAGGTTTAATTCTGAACCTGTTTATTGCTTTGTAATGTTGTGCCAATAATGTAATTTGTATAGCTTACCGAATATAACGTCATTACATGTTATTGTATATGCCCGTGTCATGCATAGTACACTGTGTTAGATGTATTTTCAGCTGATCAGAGTTGACGTGGTACCAGCTGTAGAGCTAACCATAGAAGCTGACCATAGCAGCTGTAAAGCTGAACCATAGCAGCCGTAGAGCTGAGTGAAAGTGATGCTGGTCAAGTAGCAGGTGATCGGGCGTTGTTGACCGAATTGGTGGGCGCTGATTGCTTGATTGACCAAGGAATTGAATGGTAGTTGGTGACTACCTGAAATGCTGACTGCTTGATTGACCAGTGTGACTAGTAGCCAAGTGTGCTAGCGATGGAGTGTTTTGTTACTCCATATATGTAACCTTTTAGCTGTGAGCTAATTTTGGGGTTTGTTATAGCCAGAGTTGGGACCGTAAATATATTTTGTATATCTGTCCTTTTGTTTTCATCATTTTACTATTTGAGAAAAGTACCTCATTTTTCACTATTTGAGTGAATACATTTTACTGTATGAGTAAAGAACATTATTTTTTACTATTTTGAGTAAAACACATAATAGTTTTCGTCGTGTGAAATTACTGTGAATCGTTCACCTTTGTCCTTGTACTGTGTAAGGTCATTTATTTGTATTTATATTTGCTGTATTATTAGGTTCGTGCAGATTGTGTTAATTTGTCCAATATTTGGATCTTAAGCACGCACGTATTAGTCATAATTCTTTCTTCATTTAAGTCATTCATCAATAAACACTGTATTTGTATCACCATCAAAAGTGTTCTGTTATAAATCCGAAATCCAACCCGGTTATCTTGTTACACTTGTTACCCTGTGTGCCATGTTTATGGTTGTACCCTACTTCCAAGCTCTGCACCATCAACACCATTTATGATTCATCAAAGTGGGTGGTATTACAGAAAAGTGGACAGATATCACTCTACGATGATACCAAATAACGTAGACTTTCTATCTGCATTACAAAATAATGCAGAGAAATTTTTTTTTTTTTAAGACCAGATTTTTTAAAGGCCAAATATTAACGGTTTCAGAACCAGAGTCTGTGCACAGATTTTAGACTTTCTGGCCTGAGAGCTAAAGCAGACTCTTCCAAACTGCACAAGGACAGGTGGATCTTTGCAATAAGCTGGGTAAGTTTGAGATTTGGAGTAAAAAGTGGCCAGGACACAAAAATAATGGGTCTAATACATACACTGAAAAACAACTCCAATTTATACCCTTCTGCACTTGAGCAAGTGAAATAGCCAATCGAAAATAACATCTTTTATACACCTAGGCATCTAGCTAAATAAAAATCTCTTGGAAGCAGATGTATTTGGATGCAATCAGATGTAACTCCCAAAAAAGGCTTCTAACACCCATTTCAGGTGAAAATTAAAAGAATCTCCAGGGATTAACAAGTGAACTGATGAATGATGAAACCATCCCTGATATTCTTGTAGAATCTACATTGATCTGACCATCTATTCAGGAGGAACAGCAATAACAAGACTTTCAAAATGGTCATCATAAAGGCCATATTGGATGTAAGATTGGCACCATTTTTGTTTTGAACCAACTAAATAACACCAGAAGTTTTTGGTGAAAACCCCATGTTGATATAACCATCCAATCTGTAGCAATAACTAGGTTTGCAAGATGGCCATCTTGGTGGGCATAATTGATGTCAGATTGGCACCATTTTTATTTAAGACCAACTAGACATCATAAAGAAATCTTCTGGTAAAAGCCCAATGTCAATATGACTTTCCATTTACTAAAAGCAGCGATAACAAGGTTTTCAACATGGCTGCTATGGCAGCCATATTGGATATCAAATCAGCATCATTTTCATTAGAATCAACTAGGCATAATAAGCAATCTTTTGGTGAAAACTCCATGTCAATAAAACTATGTAGATGGAATACCAATAACAAGATTTTAAATATGGCTGCCATGACATCCTACTTTTTGATTTGAAACCAACTAGAAAATATTTTTGTGATAAGAAATGTTTTGCTGAAATTCCCATGTCAATATTGCCATCCATTCAGAAGTCATAGCAATACCAAGAGTTTCAATATGGCCACCATGGTAGCCATATTGGAGGTCAAACTGGCATAATTTTCATTTTGGACCAATTAGACATCATACAATGTTGATATGAACATCTGTTCATGAAGAGAAGTGATAACAAGATATCCCAGAAGCACTATTTTAATTCATGATCAACCAGACTTTGAAATGTGTTTAAAGTTTCATGGCATGTCTGCCAGTAGTTTAGGAGTGGTAGCAATAACATAACTATGCTAATGGACAGACAGATAACAGATAGACGATGGATGGATGATGGACAATAGGCCATCCCAGGTCTATGACCTGAGGAGCTAATAACAGAAAAACATTTAAATGACTATTTTCAATAAGATTCCCTCAAAGGAACTGATGCTGTAGTAGGCAAAAAGAATTTACAGGAATTCAAGATAAGACCATTTCTTCCTTTCCACATGATGTGTTAAGATCATCTCTGATATTCTTCAGAAATAATAAAATGTTCAAATTAGCTGCTGTGATGCATATATTGGATGTCAGCTTGGCATGATTTTCATTTAGGATGATATAGACATAAGAAGTCTTTCAGTAAATATCCTATGTTGATACAACATTTCATTCAGAAGAAGGAAGGAATAACAAGATTTTAAGATGGCGGCCATGGTGGACATAATAGATGTCCAAGCAGCACCATCTTATTTTGGACCAGCTGGACCACAGATGAATGTGTGTGTTAAAGTTTCATGGTAATCCACTAAGTAGTTCAAGAGGAGTAGAGGTAACAAACTTGTGCTAATAGATGGATGAACATCATACAACAGACAACAGACCATTCTATAAAACTGCTTGACAGAACTGACTAAATTTGACAAAATGCCTCCTGGTTTAAAGGCCTTTTAATTTTACGCTTATGATGATAATCTGCCAATGAAATAGCTAAAAATATTAGAGAAACCTTAAAAACTGCTGTCTTATAACCAATTAACTGAATTTGAGGAATCAAAATTTTGACAGTAAGCATCCAAGTAACCCAAGTTTCTTTGCATCTAGTTTTTAGGTAAATATCAGCCTGGTAGGGTGTTTTCAGGTCTGTTTGAAGTTCCTTTTAAGTGGGATGCAGCATTTACCTGTGGCTTGACCAATATACTTTATGAGCTTATATAGTTGTTACTGACCTGACTAATGGTTTGGAAATGGTGCATTTCTGTCTCCTCTTCAATGTCAACAGATCCTGGTCCTGCTTTCAAGGTTTGGGAATCTGCATGTTCACTTGAGGCATCTGTTCTTTCTGAAACATTTATATCCTCTGAAGAGTCCATAATGTCAGAGGAACTGGAAATATGTTCATTTGCCATTTTCTCCTTGGAGTCTCCAATACTTTCCATATCAGTACCAGGTTCCTGCTTTATTCTTTTTATTAGCAATGCATTCTTTTCATTTACATTTGCATCTTGATTCTCATGTATAGATGTAAAATCCATGCAGTAATTGACTAAAGAGTGTAACTGAAGATACTTGGCCAATTTTTGTACTTTGTGTACATTATCGCACCGCAGCCGAACAGCGCCATCATACAGGTAATCCAGTACATTTACAACAGCTGTCATATCATAGTCATCAGGTAAGGAAATCTGGAAATGGCTCTTCTCCTCTGCCACAGCATGGGTAGCCTGAATGCCAGGGCAGGCTGCCATAAGGACAAGTTTGTGAAGCTGTGAACAACAATACAAAAAATAGGTGAAAATTTTGAAAGTAATATAAACTAATTAGAAATATACATCAAAGTAGACTGTCAACAAAACAGTAACTGGAAGCAGAAAGCAGGTTACACACATCTACTATCTTAGGATAAACATTTCACAGCCTTTGAAGAATCATAACACTGGACGACAACGGTCAGGTAAATCAATGCATCCCCTAGGGGTGCAAGATTGAGAGTCAAAATTCCCCTTGATGTCAGACCTGGGGTGACAGTGAGTATAAAACAAACCTGGGTGACAAAATTGGGGGTCAAATTAAAAATCTGGGCTCTCTGATACACAAATGAGGGTAAAGAAAAACTCTGGCTTTATCACAATGGAAATCTAATGATGCTCAGTCCAAGGCAAATACATGGCGCATTCTTCAAGCCTGTTAAAATATTGTCTTAGTTACCTGGTTTCTAACCTTACAGCTGCATCTGTGTAGAAATTATGCAAGAATCTTATAATTCGTTTTTTTCTTCCTAAACTTAAATGGGCATAGGGACAAGACCAACAATAAAATAAAAATATTACAATAGGGAAGCTAGAGTTCTTAGTGAGCAAGAACTCACAAGATATCCCCACTTTTAACAACCAAAGTAGGCTCAGTGGTTAGCATGCTGAACCAGTAAGGTGCAGGTTCAAATCCTCCCAGACCATGTCAGGTGCACTGCCTTGTTGCATCCCTGAGTAAGGCACTTTACTCCAAAAGCCTCAGCATAATAACCTTTCGTGTGCTGCTGTGCTGTTAACCAACAAAGGATAAAAATCACTTTAAGATGTACTATCACCTTATGTTTTGTGAAAAGGTATTGACATTATGCCATAGACAAGATTTCCAAACAAGATTTATTAAATCCTGAAAATAGGTTCCAGTTACCCAATTTTGGTATCTCACATATTCATCCCAAGATGCACACCTAGCGTAAGTTTGATACATTGAAGTCACAAACTGGACAGGAAGGAAGGACACAATTTTAAAGCAATTATTATAATCAATCTTGAAAAGTAGGTCAGAGCAACCAAGTTTTGGTGCATGATGCATGTGAATCCTATGGTGCACCTTAATTTTGAATCTGGAGGCAATAGGTGAGAAAGTATTTGCAGGATTCAAATTTGGGAAATGGGATAAGTAAGGCAGAGAACAGAAAACCAACGATAGTCTCAGAATAGATAACTAAATGCTAACTGAATCTTTTCTATAACAATATACCTAATTTTTTTTCCAAGTATTAAACAAAAAAAATCTGTGGGCCCTTGGAAGCTGAGTTGTCTAAGACATCCACCTGTACAGATCACTCATATCTCACCTCTGTCAATTTAAATTTGAGTTTTGTCTCAGCCAATGACAGCATGTGTAGCTTCCCATGGGTCAGTGGCTCTTCCCCAGCTATTCCTTCACCAAATAAACTTAACACCATGTATGGCCTTGAGTTTCCATTTCATATCAAAGTTTATAGTAAAAACAAATTATTTTCTTTTCTCATTTTTAGAGTTGAATTAAAAACATTTATATAAATGGCTCACAATAATAAACATATATTAATGCAAATTTTTAATCTTTCACTGTAAAAGGAAAACAAACAAAAAGAATCTGGTGCTATTCTTTACTTGTTTAATCTTTAATCTTTGAATCTGAAGTCTTTACATGAATATTGTTATCCCATCAGAGATGCACACTACTCCTTTCTCAAAGTGCATTCATCTTGTTTCCAATTGCTTTCACGTGGTATTGAATTATTGTAACTATTTTACACACTAGTATTAGCCCTAAATTGAATTATTGTAGCTATTTTGCAGAATAACTGAATTATAGTAGCTATTTTGCCCATTATTATTAGCCCTGAACTGAATTACTGTGCCTATTTTACACACTAGTATTAGCCCTAAACTGAAGTATTGTGGCTATTTTACACACTAGTATTAGCCCTAAATTGAATTACAGTAGCAATTTTGCCCATTATTATTAGCCCTAAATTGAATTATTGTAGCTATTGTACACACTAGTTTTAGCCCTGAATTGAATTATTGTAGCTATTTCACACACTAATATTAGTTCTGAATTGAATTATTGTAGCTATTTTTCCCACAAGTATTAGCCCTGAAATGAGTTTGAATCCTTATTCAATTTTTAACCAATCCTGGATAGTCAGTCTGAGTTATCCAGTTTTGGTACACCACACATGCTGATCACAAATTCACCCACAGTGCAAGTCTGATATCAACAGGTGAGGTAATACTGTAACAGTAGTTATATCCTGTACCAGGCCAAGTGACTCACAAAGGATGAATGATTCTGATTTCTTTTCCATGAAAGTATGTAACTTCTAACTTTCACTTTGATTCACAATAGGGCTCTCTTTATCCTTAATTTCTCTCATCCCCTAAACTGAGATTAATCAAGTCTGTGGTACATTAGTTCATTACAGGTTTTAATCCCTGATCATTTGGAACAAGATTAAAAATGTGTCCATCAAATACAAATACTCATCACCCATAGGGTGCACTTGAAAAAAGCCTTGTTCATCAACATGCAAGAGCAAAGTTCTAAGGCTAACAAGGCCTATAATAATATAATTTGAAAATCAAATTATGACAAAGGTATTTTTTATCTCCAGTCTCATACTAAACTAGATATCGATCCACAAAGTCGTTCAAAAGTTATGGGGATGAATGGAAATCTGTAACAATGCCAATTTTACTCACATAAAAATCAAATTTTTTTTTACTGAAAATTCAATTCAAGCAGAGCAGGGTTTGTCTTACAAGCATGACATACAAAAAATGTGATAACTCTAGGGGTAATGTTACAAATTCTAGATGTTTGCAGTACACAAAAATACAGTCAATCCAAATATATTTATATTTTTATGCCACTATTCCCATTCAGAAATGTGTATATGGAAAGCAGTGTTTATCCATTTCATGATGGTATTCACTGCACATTATTTGTATCTACAGCTATTTGAATTTTAATAATTTGAAAATAGTACAGGTAAATTAAATACTACCCATCACAAAGTTAAGTGTCCATCAATTCTGCTTACAGAGGGTGTTTACTAGCAAGTATTTTGCTCCATTTTGGTACAAGTCATAAGAACCAGGACTTGTACTAATATCTGTGTTTGTTGTGTAAGCACTATGTTAATTAAACTTCTGATTTAATTAGTATTTTCCATAAGTTTAATTTAATTCCCAAGTGATATTTCCTACATTCTCTGCCAGTGCATGTGACCTAATAAGACCTTGGTTTGTAGAGACAACATTCATTTTGTTTTCAAGGTGATAATCATTTTGATCAAGCTGCAAACTTAATACACGTACTTGTTCAGTGCCAAGTAGAGTTCTACATCTTCCAGTTAATGTTTAATCCTAATCCCTTAGCTTGTAATGACAGCACCCTCTGTTTTCCCATGTGACAACCCTTCGACTGCATGCGAGTTTGATACTTGCCCAGTGCCATGTAATAAAGGGTGGTTATTTGAACTCATTGTAATCTTGCCGCAGAGTTGACACATGTCCAATTGCATTCTTGCCGCAGAGTTGACACATGTCCAATTGCATCCTTTAATAGAATTTCACAGACAGTATGATCAGAGTGTTACTTATTCAGACCAAGCTTAGTCACGACATAAGCACACACACACATGACAGTGAAGCCAAGGAAATCGAGTTGGACGATATTTATGATGACTAGACAACAATGAAGGACTTCAGAACTTTATCAGACAATGAGGACTTTGTAACAGATGACATCAGATAGTGACATTTACTGGAAAATGTTAATCACAAAAATGTGGACTTAACATTCATTGTTTATTTGCAAGACATCTGAAATTGTGAACTGGATCATTCTGAACTATTTTTATTCCGGTATGTCACCCATAAATGAACTTATGGATTTATCATATAAATGGATTTAAAATATCCAGCATTATGGCTTTTAATGGATTTAATTAGAACAAATTTAAACTGTCAATCTATCTGTGGCATATTCAAATCTAATATGTGCATTTTACACTGGTGTTGTTGTTATTTTTCCTATCAACCGATCTAACCAGTTTGGCTTGTTTATTTTTCCCATGTGTAAATCGTACTCACTGATGACAAGTCACCCCTTCAGAGAGATATGACTTGAAAAATACACCCCAGCTTATAGGAGGGTCAAAGATAAACTGGCTTTGTGTAGCCCTAAAATCAAAGATGGGGGGACATATTGTTGAGTCAGCTTATGAGCACGTATATACATTATATGCTCACCTTGAAGAATATGATTCACTTGGCCATAAGAAAGGTGCAAACACACTGTAAACAATGGTAGCTTTTACACACAATGGCACTGAAAGCATCATCATTATAAACACTGAAAGATATCTTCCTACAGTTTCATAAAGGAAGACATTATACCTTGAACCTAGCATTTCTAAGAACCAGAACAGCATCACAAAACTTGTCTTTTCTCCAAAGCTCTGACATCTGAACCAAAAGCTGACTGGAATGATCTGGGTTCACATACGCCTTCTCCATCTCTGCAGATGGATCTCTTCTGGTCGATCTGAAAAATGAAAATACTGTAAATTAATAATACCATTCAAACTCCAGGAACTGATGTCCCCCACTTCTTGATGGAATCAATAATGTGTAGTTCTGTAGAGGAAAGGACTAGATAACTACAGTGCTACATGTATCATAAACGAGTCATGGTACACATGTAAAGAAGTGTGTGTGATCTGTATTTTTAACGTTGCTTTAACAATTTTTCAGTCATATCATTACAATGTCTGCAGTGTGGCAGTTTATAGTGATGTCTAGCACTGGGGCATCATGCAGCAGACATTTAGCATGATGTCCCACCCAGTCACATTATCCTGCCACCAGGCCAACCAGTCCTAACACTAACCTCTTAATGTTGAGTGCCAAGCGAGACAGCTGTTAGCAGTGTTTTATCTACAGATGGCTTCATGTAAGTCATTTGACTCATCAAGGCAAAAAACAGTGAGTCAAAATCCAAACCTATGAGTCCTATTCCAGCTGATGATCAGTCTTCAGTAGTTTTTAAAAAATGATTATATTGTTTAAATACACAACAAAGTATTAATTATATAATGTGACTAAAGCCAATAAGGCAATTCCTTTGCCAGAAGCATCTGAACATTCTATATTTGTTAAAAATCTTGTTGATGGTTTCATATCATCAGAAATAATGTGAGCATATATGACAAGGCATTTATTGTTGGCTACGTCAGTCCTTTCATCTGCCATCGTTGTCACAAATGACGAATTTTGCAGGTCAAGTATAAGACTATCCTCAACAACGTTTGATAGGCTCTCCAGTACCTCTGAACAGGCAGTAGCCAAGTCATATTGAACGGTGGGATTCTTCAAAATGCCAATATAATCAATTTCTTTAGTGGTTAAGTTGTGTAATAAATTAAGAAGAGATCTGTATTTTAAAAAAGGGAAGTCTTTACACTCAGCCAATGTACACACTTAAGTAGCACCTTTGCTGCTATGTCTTGTTTGCAAAACTGCATTAAAATCTGCCTGGTGTTGTGAACCTTCAATCAGCAGTTTGTGTTCAGGCAACCCAGCATGCCTTCCCAGTGTACTGTTCTGAAAGTTATTGTTTTTTTGCACATTTGGTCATCGAGGTTTATTTTAGCCTCTGTACATATATGGCAAAACATAAAGGCGTCTTCACTGTCACATTCTTCACTCGACTTGATGTCTTTTAGAAAACGTATCCAGCTGTAGTTTTCAACCATTGCTGCACAAAATTATGTTTTATCTGACAAGTAACCGTTACCTCATCTTTTGATGATGAAGGCTCCACTGGTTCGATAACAATACTTTTATCGATGGTCGGTTGTTAAAAACGCTGTCCAAATGATAATTTCATTTGTTTCAGATCTATTTTTAATTTTTTTACCTTGGACGCCATTTTCATTCAAACGCTGATAGTATCTTGGAACAACGCAAGGCATACAATTGAGTGAATGGAAATTGTTGCTTCTTTGAGTGACAGGGATGCACATAAAGTAATAGTTTCTCGTGAGAATCACTGTAAAATCACGCGTTTATTTTTCGCCTCTTTCTTGTGTGTGGTGATTTATGGTTCTAATATCCTGTTGCTACAAATGATGTGACAGTTACAGGTCACATAAGGTCAGCTTCAGGCTCCACACTGTTGTGTTAATCAGCAAAAACATAACATTGGGTGCCTCAATTTACGTACCGGCGATGATTTTTAGACCAAACCTTTGTTTTGTGTTAATCAGCAAACCATAACATTCGAGTGCGTCAATTTACGTACCATCAATGACTTTTGTGCGTCAAATCGGAAAATTCTGCGTATTTGACGCATGACGCATGGGTAAATAAAACACTGTGTTAGTACCATTTTTAGAAGTCTTTGGTGTCATTCAGCTGGGGTTCAAAAATATGACCTCCCACATCTACAGCAGATACTCTAAAAACTAGGCCACTGGAGCGGTCCACATTTGAAAAGGAAGATACTACTAATGTAGAAATCTGGCATATTAACCCATACAAGCTAACATTAATATCAAGCTGTATACAAAATATGCTTGAAATAAAACAGGATTCAGAGTTACTGAGCTGAGCCAAATATGTTGGTTCAATATTTAATAGCCATAACTGCACTACATGATGTCAGTACCGCTCCGGTGGACTAAGTGATTAGAGTGTCCGCCTCAGATGCGGGAGATTGCAGGTTTTAACCCCAGCTGAATTATACCAAAGACTTATCAAAATGGTACTAGCATCTGCCTCACTTGGCGCTCAGCATTAAGAGGTTAGTGTTAAGACTGGTCAACCTGGTGTCAGGAAAATGTGACTGGGTGGGACATGATGTTACATGTCTGCTGCATGATGCCCAGTGCTAAACATCACTATAAACTGCCACACTGCAGACATCATAGCAATATGAGTAAAATTGTTGAAGCTATATTAAAAATCTAAATCACATACACTAAATGTCAATATACAATAGCCATAACTCTACTAAATGATGTCAATATTTAATAGCCATAACTCCATTAAATGTGGGGCCCCGAGTGACCGCGTGGTCTAAAGCGCTCTCCGTTACGGATCACTGCCATCTCACCTCTGTCTGCGTGGGTCCGAGTCTCAGATTCGACGAATGTAGATATGTGAGAAAGCTTGCCAGTAGCTTCTCGTGGGTCGGTGGTTCTTTCCGGGTATTTCCCGGTTTCTTCCTCCACCATTAATACTGGCCGCCATGTATAGCCTATCGTGTGCTGAAAAATGGCGTTAAGCCCTACAACAACAACAACAAAAATCCATTAAATGTCAATATACAATAGCCATAACTCCACTAAATGATGTCAATATACAACAGCCACAACTCCACTACATGATATCAATATACAATAGCCACAACTCTACTAAATGATATAAATATACAATAGCTATAGCTCCACTAAACAATATCAGTATACAATAGCCATAACTCCACTAAATGATATCAATATATAATAGCTGTAGCTCCACTAAACAATTCCAATGTACAATAGCCACAACTCTACTAAATGATATCAATACACAATAACTACAGCTCCACTAAACAGTATCAATATACAATAGCCACAACTCTAATAGATGATATCACAGAAACTAATAATCAGATTTCACTAAAAGTATATCAATACAGGTAAACCTGTTATAATGTGATTCATCATAACGCGATTATGCTTATAACGCAATGGCAGCATGGCTTCCATTTAAGGTGACCTCTCATTTTAACATCCTAAATACATGCTCTCAGAAAAGCCGATTATTTATATCCCTAGCAGATTTTTTTAATCCCAGCACTGCATTTAATGTTGCCTTAACTTCACTGTGCTCCATTTCCGTCATATTGGCATGTATACAATTCAAAACTGAAGTATATTTGATGTCTGATGAAACCTGCTGAACAAAACAAACGATATAAAACTGATGACACTGAAATTTCAATGCACGTTTTCTATCAGAAAGTTTTTCGAAAAATGTGTTAATGCGATCCCGCTTATATCACGATGTTATTCTTTGTACCCCAAGCAACGCGTTATAACAGGTTTTACATGTATTGAGTTGCAGAAAAACATTTCTTGATCAATAATTATTGAGAGAATTACTGTTTGAAAACAAAAGTGGATCAGTCTAACAAGATCAAATGTTTAAAATCAAACTCACCCAAGGTGTCATCAATATAAAGCTTCTTAACAAATCTGGTTTGATTTCAGTATGAAGGGAGACAATGTTGCACACTAACTTGTAACCCAGCAACACTGACAATCAAAGGAGTTCTCATCAATATCAAGTTACCTACTAAATTTGTTTGAAATCCAACAAGAGATTAACTGTACAAAATGGATCTGACAATTAGTAACTGAAACTCTGTTATGTAATGTAGAATGCTGACAACTAAAATTTAGCTTAGATTTCATCAATATGAAGATGCATACCAAATTTCGTTAAAATCCATTAATACATGAACATGTAATTAACTGTTATTTTGCAAATATGAAAGTGAACAAGTCTAACAACCAATGGTTATAACTCCATCAACTAAGAACCTAGATAGTGAGTGATAGCATTACTCAGCAAAGGTCTTATCCATATCAACATGTGAACCATAAGACTGAAAACTAATCATAAATAAAGAAGATATCATGTGGAGATGAAAGTGGTTTGGACCAATAATCAGGGCATATGACTCTATTAAATGGAGTTGTTGAACGCTGAAACTCTAATTCAGCTGAGGCCTCATCAATATCTACCCTGTAAATCATATTTTAAGTGTCTACCATAGGAAAACCATTTGACTTTACAAAGAAACTGTGGTTCATTGATAAACTAAATCGTCAGGGTTTATAATTCCTTACTTCTGAATACACACATTGTACAAGAACATAATAAAAAAATAGCTTCACAGAACTATATACAAACTTAAAGGCAATTTATTCAACACTTTTAAAACAAGAAATTCACTGTCACAAAAAAAGTTTGACAATTACTATCTTATTCTGAGCAGATGACTCAATAAGGAGTAGTTATTACACTGTCATCGCTATTGACATTCTCACTAGCAGCAAATATCAAACAAGTGACTGAATCATAACAGAAACTTCAATTTTAATAAACTCAAAGCACCTATCAATAAACAGAACAAAAGACAATTTTTCCATTCTAAAAATGACCAATCTATTATCTATTATGACCAGGAAATGGGACAATTTCATTGCATGCAATGTACAGCTCACAAGATATTTTGCTTCTCACCCATCATGATGGGGCAGTGTATATTAAAGTACTGTGATGGGGTAAATGCCAAACAGCTTTCCACCACAACTCATCACACACATGTTGTGCAGCTCCACTGAGAAGGGGTCAAAAGACATCAAGAGTGATTGACAGTTAAATATGAAAATCCTGCACAATTATTACAAGACACTAATAACATTCTTATTACATGGCTGTAATAACATTGTTAAATAAGATAGTCACATATTGTGATGGATACATAGAACATCATTGGAAAGAAATACAGAAAAATGGAATAAGTATTAATTAAAATGGATATTTTCGAAAAGGACTGCCTAACATGGCCGCAGGCCACACACTGTGATGGACTGGGACATATGCAGCCCATGGGCCTTGGTTTGGACATGCCTAGTCTAATGTATTTAATGCATGTGTATTTAAAATATGTTAGTCTGGTTCTATCCTAAATTTCAATTTGCATTATTTGCTGATGTAAAACATCGACATGCATTCCAAATTCAATTTTAAAAATGTAGTCCACCAATTTTACATCATGATCACTGGAAAGTGGATATCACTGATACTTCCAGAAATTGTATGTTTTTACTTTATTTAAAATAAAAATGAACTGGGATGCATGCAGCCCATGGGACTTGGGTTGGACATGCCTGACAGTAGAAAATCTACTTGGCGACATCCAAGCCTTGTGAAACCGAGTAGACAGGACTATTTTTTAATCTCTGAGACAAGTTTTCAAATTGCATGGACTCATCTATTATTCCTGGCTGTTATTTAGCAATAACACTAAAACTGTCCACATCTGCATTACCGAGGGGTTCTGGGTACTGGAAATTCAATTCAAAGTTATTAAAGCAAAATAAATGTACATTAATCCAAATTTCTAGAAAATTTAAGCTAAAATATATATCATATAGTACATATTCTTCAGAATCAAAATAATAACCCAATTATTGTGAAAGAATTGAACAAAAAACAACCACATTTAGAAGAAATTAGGAAAAGAGAGGTGTAAAGAGATCAAACACTAGGTGATATGAGTCTGGTAAAAAAATATTCTAACTATATTCTTAATCTTGAATCTCTATTATATTATGATGAGATAAAACAAAAAGCTTAAACAGTTTCATGCAGTACTTTGCTCTTATCCCAAACATATCATTGAAGTATGTGTGAATGTATGCATGTGTTTGGTGTTTAAGTATGAGAACGTATGTAAAGATCAGGATGCAAAAACAATTTTGGTAATGCCCCTTACATCAAGTCAAGTGGGGATGTTGGGAACATATGAAATCCTGACAGACTGTAATCCCCCAAAAATTACAAAAGCTAGTATCATGTAGATGTTCTGCAGTTGAGCAATGTAGAACAGAACAATTTATAAATTCTTTCTTCGTAAAAACAATTGTGGACTGAAATCATCTGACAGTGTTGTGTGCATGCAATCTGTGGAGAGCTTCATGACAGCTCTTGGACAATACTACTAACTTTCTAGGTGGTTCTCTTTTCCGGTGCAAATTTATGCCGTAAATGGCCCTGCACTGTGCACGTTTAGATTCAGATTCAGAAGAAAAAAAATATGCATTTGACATTAAATAATAAACCTGCTAGTTTTCCACTCAGAGAAATGTGATCTTATGACGTAAACACTGTCTATTACTAATATTAGTATCCCTACCTCTTTCGTCCGCTGGTAGTCGAAGCTACGACATGGTGGCTAAAATTAAGAAAAATATGGCACTCGAAAATAGGTTACATACACCATGGCAATTGGTTGGGTCTATTTCGTCTCATAGTTGCATGATAAATAATTCCACACAATAACCCTTAGTCAAACATATGCTTTAACAAATAAATATATAGCTACAACATGTGTTCTAATTTTTTTTTTCCAATGCTGGACTATCTACACCATACTGAACAGTTTGGCTCCAGCCGTTATTTATTTCCTTATTTATTCATTTTTCCACTTCCACCACTGTAAGGGAAGTAACAGAAGATCTGGTTTAACTAAAAGTCACTCGGGATCACAAACAAGCTGCTGGCTGCGGTAGGTATACATCATAATCTTGTCACGATTTTTTAAAAATGGGTCTCATTACTGTGCAGCAATTCAACCAAGAATTTTATCTCGAGTGTTATTGGCACTCGTCCATCTGTGTAAAACGATGGATACGCAGAAGTAGTTGGTGATGACGAGAGCGACTAATCACCCCAAGACACTCAAAACAGCCAAAGACTGTCCCAAAACACTCTCACCTACACAGTATACATATATACAATAAAACAAAAAATCAGATAAAAAAAAAAAAATGAATTCGTATAATTATGCATTCTAAAATTATCGAGTAACATCATTAGAGTTGGGTTTTTTTCCATTGTCGGTAATCGCCAAAGGAAAGACCCCAAGACACCCCACGACTACTCAAAGAATACACCAAGAGACCCCAAGACAGTCTCAAGGCACTATCACCTACCCAGTATACATTCATGCAATTAAAAAAATCAAATAAAAAAGTGGTCAGTATAAGTATGCATTGTATAATTAACGAGTAACATCAGTAGAGTTTTTCCACTGTCGGTCATCGCCAAAGGAAAGACCCCAAGACACCCCACGACTACCCAAAGACTACATCAAGAGACCCCCAGGTTGTCACAAAACACTCTCACCTACAATTAAAAAATAAAATAATACAAAATATCAGTATAATTTTCTCAGTACTTCTTGTAAAACAAAATTTTTCAAAAAATCTTTTTCTGTGACGAAGAGGGGTACGCTGAATAATTAGAACCTAATGGCGCTACATTTATATTCTTTAAATTATTTTATTGTGTTTACAAAATCTATTAGAACTGTTAATTTTGACAAAGAAATCAATATGCGTAAAAATTTCCTTATCGTCCATTTTGTAAGTTAATTTACTTCAGTTAAATAATTAAAGGAAAACCGAAAAGGATGCCTTTGTTTGTCAACATTAATCAGTATCAAAATTATTTTTATTTTGTTTGTGGTGCTCGCGCAGTGGAGAGCATACGTATCATGGCATCAAAGGTGTATAGCAAATCAAAGGTAATTTGTTTGACAAATTGTATGACTAGTGAAATTAATCTTCTTAACGGCTACAGTGTTATTGATGACTCGCGGGGGAGTTAATCCAGTTAATGCATTAAGGGAAACCGAAAAGGATGCCATCATTGGACAAAACTGGCGATATACTGGCATTAATCAGGTTGATTAATGAGCCGCAAAATTAATTAATCATTATAAAAAAAAGTGTTTCTTTTGTTTGAAGAAAAGGGTCTCATACTTTGTAAATAATGTTGATCAAACCTGAGCAATGTTGCTCTGTTCGAATACCAAAGAATTCAACCATTACCTTCACAATCGCATGGGAACGCGCATTCTGGACAAACATTAACAAGAACAAACCCTAAAATCATAGAAATAAGAAATGAACGAAAATTTGAACAGACAGCAACCGAGAGAAATCTTTCGTTACTTGAAAAAAGAAGACTCCATGAATTGTGCACGTGACTTCAGAGTGATACGAAACCAGAAGTACACTGCCAGGAAAAGAGAAAAAAAAAAAACAAAAAAAAAAAAAAAAAAAAAAAAAAACAATCGTGCAAGAAGCACCAATGTAGCCGATGAGATTTTAGATGTGTTGGGAATGTTAAATGAACACCCTTACGTACAAACTGTGATACACAACAAATTACAAGTGCCATCAATCATTTGCTACACTAAAGAACAAATAAAGAATCTGAAACATTTATTGACAAACACAAAGAACCAACCGATTGTTATTGACGGAACATTCGGCCTTGAAAACTGTTATGTGACATTGTTGGTGTACAAAAATCAGAGAGTTGTGAGGAAAAATACAAACGAGGATCCTATCTTTCTTGGTCCTCTACTTCTGCACAAAGATGCGTCGCATAAAACGCACAAAGCATTCCTGGAACATGTGGCAACAGAACTTGATGATGTGGAGACCATTGAAATGCCAATACCAGAGAATATGGAATTAGGCACGGACAACGAGAAAGCTCTGACCAAGGCTATCAAACGCGTGTTTCCTTCTGCAAGACAATATTTGTGCACAAAACATCTAAATGACAATATTAAGTTTTACCATCAAAACAAAGTAGGAATTGACAAGGTCGAGCTTGATACTGTCATGAAGTCTCTGTTTAGTAGCGAAGGTATCGTGGACGCCAATACTATCATGCAGTTTGAAAGCCACTCTGAAAAACTTGAGCAATTAATAAAAGACAAGTACAACAGCTTCGAACAATACTATGTAAATAATCTAAAACCAAGACGTAGAAAGTTCGTGTCTGAACCGAATCGGCAGAACAATGAAAACAAACACTGCACCAATAACAACACAGAGTCCATCAAAAATATTTTAAAAATTTCGGTTGGCTGGAAGCCTAAATATATTAGAAATTTAATAAACAAACTTTACAGCGTTACAGACTTGCGTTTAATGGGTTATATAAGTTCTCTACATGACACAGGAAATTATCAACTGACTAATGAAGAACGGATTTACCATGTACATGATGCAGTCTGGCGTTGCAAGTCTGAAGAAGAAAAAAAACGAACTCTTCCAAAACTTTCTCGTGGACTCAAAACATAGGCAAAATTCTAAATTTATAAAATGAAAAGATGGGAAATTTTCAGTCACTAATAAGGCAAAAGGAATTTCACGCAAACCGGGACAGCGACAGGACAAAAAAGCGATGATTGTGTTTTTTGAGACTTTATCAGAAATTATATCGAAAAGGAAAATCAACAATGAGAAATATATTCTGTATCTAATAGAAATAGAAGAAAGAAGAAGAAGAAAAGAAAACAGCACAAAAAAAAACAACACAAATAAAACGAAGAACATCATTTAAAGTGGGTCATGGAAAGAGCGCCTCCTCGTGGTGTGGCCTGGATACATATGGATAAATGAAATAAAATGAGCATTCACTTACTTTGCAATGCATTTGTATTCATTGATCCATATGTAATAGAACGCACTTATTCAGACTTAGAATCAGATGCACGAACGATAACTGCTCACCATTGTGGTTGACTAGGTCAGCTTAAAACATTTCTTGGATTTTTAATTTCAGTGTTGGGGTATTTAAGATTAAATTTAAAAAACGTGAGGTCAAGTGATAAAGAATTTCAATAGTAAAACATGATTTTAGGTGTCTTGGGCGTTTTCAAGAGTCTTTGGGTGTCTTGGGGTCTTTTCTTTGGCGATGACCGAATAGGGTAAAAACTCTACTGATGTTAAACGATAATTATACTATCCATAATTATACTGATTACTTTTTTATTTTGACTTTATTTAATTGTATATATGTATTATGGGTAAGTGAGAGTGTCTTGGGGGACAATCTTGGGGTGTCTTGAGGTAGTCTTGGGGTGTCTTGGGGTGTTCAATCTGACCGGGTTATGACTTTTTAGTTTTTGCGGCATTCCCTCTGATGGCAAAAAATCCTATCCTGGAAGTTGGATGTCGTGGCTTGCGGCAAAGGAGACGGCTGTATTCGGTGACAGACAGACTGTTTGGCGTACTGCTTCCTGTATAGCTGGTCGAACTCCTGTGTGTCGTGATGTTGCACTCCATAGTAGTAGTGTAGTGGGATAGAATAGCGTCAATGGGAATTAGCATTACAGACCCACCCACCCACCCCGGGACTGTATATCGTCACGATTTATAGCGTCAAAATATCACCCTGGGACTGTTTAGCGTCAATGGGAATTTTGTATAGTGACTAGCACACCCTGGGACTGTATAGCGTCAACGGGAATTTTGTATAGGGACAACAGAAATGGCACAGGTAGGGTGACGTCACGGTACTGGACAGTTGCAACAATGTAGCAAGGACCGTGACGTCATGCCACCTGTGTCATTTCTATATACAAACACGAATCATTCGCGTTCGTGTCAGTGAATAGTATAGTAGAGTATGTTTTATATATTCGTTTTTTTTTCCATCAATCTATCCTACACAAATTATAAAATCGACTAACAAAATTTTTTAGGTAAGAGAATAATGTTTTGGGGAGTTAAAATATAAATTATACAATCGAATAAAATTTTTTTTAGGCAAAGTGAAAATAAATATCTTTTCGAGGCAATGGAGTGGCCCTGAAAAGGGCCGTTGTTTGTTATGTTAACACCATTCCGTTAACATAGAGGGCATCGCATAGGTCTTCTTCTCTTTCTCAAACTTCGTCTAACCTCTGGTCCATAAATCAGAACTCGCTTCAGACAACCTTGTCTTTCCACATAGGTCCTTCTTTTCCAAACGCTTGTCTCGGTGATCCTAACGATTCTCCATGATGATCTGACATACATGGGTAAGTCCGTACGGAAAAACAACGACGATACGAAAGTAGACGATTCAACGTTGGTCCACATCTTTGTGACGAGAACAGGTGAAGGGAATGAAGTGAACCTCGTTTATTTATAGTGGAAGAGTGGATCGAAACGGACTAAAATTGTCCACCAATGACAACACGCGCTACAAAATTCAGTCACTTCGCGGAGCCTGTCTTCCAATCCGAAGAGAGCTACCTGTGACGTCACATTCCCTATATAGGTGCGCTAGCGTCTGTATGCAGTGAATCGATGCGACATTGTTTTGTGAAACATGACTGAAACTAAGAAGACAATGAATTGGGGTGAATCGGCTTAGGAGACGAAAAGCGATGGCATAGCAGCCGCTACCAAAGTTAACATAGCGCTACTTCTAGAAGAGGATGATTTCAACTGGGACTTAGTAGATTTTTTCTCTTCCTCGCAAGAATTTGTTCCGGTACCAGTACCTTCGCCACTTTCTCCTTCATTACCACACGTCGACGATTTTAAACAGAGACAGAAAGAAGAATTGGAGAAATGTTTACAGCAGCAGAAAGAGGCAGAACAAGCATTTCTCCTTGAACAGCAACAGCGAGAAGAAGAGGCAAGAAGGAAACGACAGGAAAAAGAAGCAGTAGAGAAGAAACAAAGGCTAGGAGAGAAGGAGAACAGTGAAAGTCAAACGGTAACGGTACTCTTGGACATTTTGGCCGAGTTAAGAAGTCTGAAACAAATGTATCAGACCTCTTTATTACGACCCAAGAGAAAAAGACCTTCCCGAGCCAAACAGTCTAATCCGGTTAGTACACCGGAGATACCACCCCTAGTAATTTCTGCCAAATCCAGAGCAAAAAGGAGCAAGTCCAGAAGTAGGCCTTGGCCGTGGTAAAGGCTTAAGACAGTTAAAGCTGATTACTTCTCGTTCCTGAGTTTGTTTTTTGACAAAAAACAAACACCCAAAGGTCCTTTTCAGGGCCACTCACTTCTTTCCAAAAGAGATACTATTCATTTTGCCAAAATCAATT
This sequence comes from Megalonaias nervosa, assembly GCA_016617855.1. NCBI lineage: Eukaryota > Metazoa > Mollusca > Bivalvia > Unionida > Unionidae > Megalonaias > Megalonaias nervosa. The sequence continues at coordinate 47,500 of JAECUM010036000.1, forward strand.
AAAACTCAAAATCCCTTGTTTAACCCTATGATGTACGTGTGTGAGTGCATGAGTTTTGACCCTTATTATTCTAAACAATCAAAACCAATAGACACTTACGTTTTTTCAGTCTGGTCTATTCTGGTACAAATATTTACAATTCAATGTCACAACACAACATAACACAACACTTTTTTTTAAAAAAGTTCATAGACTTCTTCTGTGTCTTTTTTCTTCTTTCACTCTCCCTGTTTTCTGATTTTCTTCACTTTCACAGTTTTTTCCTCCTCTTCTTCCTCACTTTTTTCTCGTCTTCTTTTCTTTTCTGTCTTCTCTTTCTGAACGTGACGGGGTTCTTCTTTTGCCTAGGGCACCTCTTCTTCTTCCTCCTCCTGCTTCTGTTGTTTCTTAGGGCAATCAGAAGACCAATGTCCTCTCTCTTGACAATGATAACAAGTATCTTGACTTTTGTCTCTTCTGACACTGGTCTTGCTTTTTTGACGATCTGGACATTCTGTAACCCAATGCCCTTTCTTCTGACAGATATAGCAAGTATCTTGACTTTTATCTCGAAAGGAGGGAGAGTAGTCCGTTGGCTTGTCTGAAGAAAACTTTCGTATGACACCTCGCAAAGCTCTAATCAGAAGTTCGATCTGTGTGGGTTCTTCCATCGTGCTGATCGGCTTGAGAGTGAAATGAATACTGAGAGGGAAGACACCAGCCCTTTATATATGCAATAAGTCTAACATGGATATATAGGGATCCCTGGCGTTTCAAATGTAGTCATTTGACGTTTTGCAGTCAAGATGAAACGATCGCATCATTTCGTAAAGAAAGAAGAAGAAATTAAGAGGCAGAAACGTGATTTGTCGCCTCGCACAGTAGCTGAAGTCTTGGCTCAAATTCATGCCAGTGATTTTGAAGATGAGATGAGTGAGCCAGAATCTAGGCCCAGAGAGTCTACACTCAGTCAAAGTCCATCACCACCAGTAAACCCTGAAAAGTACTACCAGATTCGAGAGACCGACAAACGTTCCTCCAGAAAATTTAGAACTACGGCCTACACGTACGCGGTGAAGTTTAAAGATTTCAAGTCCGACGTACCGTTGGAGAAAGCAGAAGGGTTCACCACTGATGTGTGGGATTCTTTGTTAACCACACTGAAACGGCAATGTCTAGCCAAAGAAGACGATCTCTTGCGACTTTCCATTCATCACGACAGTTTGAAGTCACCCGTCTGGATCGAGTTTTGCAGTCCAGCAGAATTGACACCTTCCAAAGTCATGGACAAGATTCAATACGTGCAACAATCCAACGACAAGTTTCACATCACCGATGGAAAAGCAACACTGTTCATGACCCACATGTCTCTTCCCCAAGGGACAGGACATAGCAGAAAAAAGGTGATCTTGGTAGACAACCTTCGCAGCATCAAGCGGAGCCTCGTTCAAATTAACAATCCTCAAGACCAGATGTGTTTAGCCCGTGCCATCGTGGTGGGACGAACGTATGGCGAGAAGAACGACACGGCAGAATGGAAAAGAGCCTGGAAAACTATTCAACAATCGAACCGAGCCAAACAACGAAGAGAAGCAGAACTCCTGTTACAGCAAGCGGGGATATCCAAAGACACACCCTGTGGCATTCCTGAAATGCAAAAGTTGCAAGACGTCTTGGCTCCACGCTACACCTTGAAAGTGTACCCTCAAGAAGTGCGCGGACCGCTGTTGTTTCGAAGTAAAAATTTCAAAGACGGAAAGCACATTCACGTCTATCATCACGATGAACATTTTGATGCCATTACCAGTATCACTGCATTTCTGGGATACGGTTATCACTGTGAGAAATGTGACTATGGCTATAACAATCGAGAGCAACACAAGCATTGCGGATCGAAATGTGAGGGATGTTTACCCTCTAAGCCCTGTCTAGACCAAGGACAAGAACGATTGCATTGCCCAGCTTGGCAGCACACGTTTGTCAGTCCTACCTGTTATCAACAACATCTAAAGACGCAAGGCTCACAGCAGAAATGTGTTTGTCAACTCCTGAGATTGTGCCCTACTTGTGGACAAGGCATACGTACCAATAATGCCAAGGCTCACGTCTGTTCAGGAAAGAAGCGATGTCACATTTGTCACCAAACCGTGGACTTGGAACACCAATGCTACATTCAAAAATACCAATCCAAATATGAAGAAGAAGATAATGACCAGAAGAAAGGGAATTTCATCTTTTTCGATTTCGAATGCATGCAAGAGACTGGCATTCACATTCATAATTTCTGCGTGGCTCACCGAGCGTGAGAAGTGCATCCAAGAGCCTATCTCGACTCATTGCCCTCACTGTAGCAAGATTCCTGGAGGACGTGAAAAAATCTTTCGGGGACCGAACACACTTTTGCCCAATGGATCTTAGACCCTATTGGCGAGACGTGGAGCCAAGAAGACATCGAACGTTACGGAGATGGTCATCGCCATGCCACGGTGATAGCTCACATTTTCTCGGGTTACGATGGACAGTTTCTTCAGATACTATACGGAACAAAGTACCGAACGTCCGAAAGTGACTTTGAACGGAGCCAAAATCATTTCCATGCAAGTGGGTCAAGTGCAGTTTAAAGATTCGATGAGTTACTTGGCCATGCCTTTGAGTCGCATGCCTAAAACGTTTGGAATGACAGAAATGACCAAAGGCTATTTTCCGCACTTTTTCAATACCGAAGCCAATCAACATGCCGTTCTACCCCATTGCCTGAGGCTCACTTCTACGACCCCGACAACATGCGTACCGAACAACGAGAAGCTTTCTACGCTTGGTACCACACTCACACCTCGGACCCTTTTGACTTTCAGGAAGAAATGTTAAGATATTGTCGTTTCGACGTGGACATTTTACGGCGTTGCTGTGGAAAATTTCGAGAACTGTTCATGGAACACGGAGGGATCGATCCTTTGAAAGAAGCCTGCACTATTGCCAAAGCGTGTTCCTTAGTGTACCGTCAACGATTCATGCCCGAAAACACCCTGGCTGTCATCAGTCCTCAAACAACCAATTTTGTCAAACGTCAATACTCGGTCAAAGCCATACGCTGGCTACATTACTTGTGTGACAAGGAAGACAAATGGATCCAACATGCTCGCAACGGAGGAGGCGAAAAGACCATCGGAAGGTATTCAGTAGACGGCTGGGACTTAGAAAACCCCAAGATCGTGTACGAGGTTAACGGGTGCTTATTTCACGGATGTCCCATCTGCTACCCTCAACGTGACACTAAAAACCAGTTTTTACAACGGACCATGGAAGACTTGTACCAGGCCACTTGTCAGCGACGCTTGAAGTTAGAAGAGCAAGGAGACCAAGTGATAGAAATGTGGGAACACGAGTACTATCAGCGATTGAAAACCGATCCCGAGTTTAAGCGCATCGTGGAAAGTTACAAGCTGGTGGACCCACTGAACCCAAGGGACAGTTTGTACGGAGGACGGACGAATCCCACCTGTTTGCTATACCAAGCCGACGAAGAGAAAGGAGAGGAAATCAAATACTTGGACGTGTGTTCTCTGTATCCGTACGTGTGCAAATATTGTCACTTTCCCACAGGGCACCCACAATTGCTGACGGAACACATTGACGTGGACAATATTAGACAATACGAAGGATTGATCAAATGTAAAGTCTTGCCTCCCACGTACTTGTACCATCCCGTTTTACCTCACCATTGCCAAGGAAAACTGATGTTTCCCTTGTGCCGTACTTGTGCCGAAACTTGCAATCATGACCAACCTTGTCAGCACACTCAGAAAGAACGCACCTTGACAGGAACGTGGGTCAGTGTGGAATTGTTTAAAGCTCTGGACTTGGGATACCAACTGTTAGAAGTGTACGAAATTTACCACTTTCCCAAGACAGAAAAATACCACAAGGGCGACGAGACTCAAAAAGGCATTTTTTTGCAGACTACGTGAATGCCTTTTTGAAACTGAAACAAGAAGTCAGTGGCTATCCTTCCTGCTGCCACACTCCCGAAGACCAAAAAAAATTCAAAGAGAAATACTGGGAGCAGGAAGGGATCACTTTAGACCACATCGAGAAAAACGAAGGAAGGCGATCGTTTGCCAAAGTGATGTTAAATTGCTTGTGGGGCAAAATGGCACCACGACCGTGTTTACCCAAGACCGAGTATTTGACAGAATCTTCCCGCTACTTCCAGATGATTCACGACAAAACTAAATACATGAAACACGTGGACGTCGATCGTGAGGACTTGATCTTAGTCAATTACGAAGAAGAACTGGATTTTGTAGAAGCCGACGAATTTGGAAATGTCATCATTGCGGCTTACGTGACAGCCCATGTTCGCTTAAAACTGTACGAAGCTTTAGAACTGTTAGGAGATCGTGTGCTGTATTTTGACACGGACAATTGCATTTACGTCGATCGCCTGGGTCAACGTCACTCTGACATCGAAGGAGACCGTTTAGGAGCCTGGACGGACTAGCATCCCGAGGACAAGATTCTAAGTTTTGCAAGTGGTGGTCCCAAAAAGTATGGCTACGAATACCGTAACCCTCAAGGAGAAGTGCACACGGAGTGTAAAGTGAAAGGATTGACTCTCAATTATCGCACCAGTCGACTGGTGAACTTTGACGTCTTGAAAGAAGCCTTGCAGTCTGGAGAGGATGGAAATTTTAAAGTGACCACCCACGAACCGCACAAGATTGTACGTTTACCCACACACCAAATCGTCAGCCGACCCTTGGAAAAAGTCTATCAAATCGTGTACGGCTTCACAATCACTTCACTTTATCGTACGGACACGATGATATAAAAAAATGGTTCCAAGACGATAGTCACCAACAAGAAGGATGACTTCGACACAGCAAGAATCGAGTGAGAAACCCAGAGAACTCCAAGTTCAAACCATACCATTTTCCTGTTTTCTTGCCTGACTATTGCAGTTGTGCCAGTCGACTGGAAACGTTTCAAAAATGGCCCACGGATAGGGAAGGATTACCTACTGCGAATGTTTTAGCTAGAACAGGGTTTGTCTACTTGGGACCTGAGACTGGATTGGGATACGAAGTACAGTGTTTCAGTTGTGGCCTGATGTTGCGTATGGATCGATGTATCTGTAAAGATTCAACTATTCTGGAACATGCTCAATGGTCTCCGCATTGTCCTTACCTTTCTATGGTCTTTCCAGCCATCACGCTACGGTTTAGGTATGACGGTACCTTAGAGAAGGTAGTACCGATGTCCAAGAAGAAAAAAGGAAGACTTCCAAAACTGGTCATAAAAAAGGAACGATGTACAAACTCGAGACTTCATTACGGCTAGTATAAAAAGGGACAACGTCCAAGACCAATAGGTTATTGTCACTATCATTGCTAAGCGAGAAAGATGAATCCTTTCACACAGCAAGTATCAAGCAAGAGCAAACTCGAGTACGATGCTGTGCCTTGCGATGGCAGGGATTCCGTACGCTATGACCTTACCGATTCAGTGCCACATCATGGGAACTTTGCTATAACTACTACCATACCTACCATGGAAAGTGATGCTGTGCGTGTCAAACCTGATGGATGTGAAAGCGATGCCACTCGTTATCGTACACCTTTTCACTTCACTGGTTTTCAAGGTGGATGTCATCCTAATGAAACGATACGGCTACCACCCTACGGATGTCATGTAAAACTGAGCAGACTCCTACATATTTCACCGTACCCTCATCGAAATGAACCTGTGAAAGACGAATATTCGTTCCCTGTGCGTTTGCCAGAATACTGCGACTATGAAAGTCGATTCCAAACCTTTCGAGGAAAATGGCCAAAATATCTGGGAGGACCTACCCCCGAAGAATTAGCTAGAGCCGGATTTATCTACTTGGGCGAAGGGGATAAAGTCAAGCGCTTCAGTTGTGGTGTGTCACTTCACGAGTGGGAGAAGAAAGATTGCGCTTACCTGGAACATGCTCGATGGTCTCCAGATTGTCACTACCTACCTTTAGTGGGACCTTGTCATTGAAGTGGGCATACCATGTCGTGTAAGAAACCAGCTACGGGGCTAGGAGTCAAACATTGGACAACCCCTAGACAAGTATTTAAACCCCATGTAAAAAATAATCTTCAAACATTACCAAACGAATTGCAGGAGGAGATCTACAAGGACATTTGGCAGGGACTTGCCAGAGCCAAATCTCAATTAGTGACTGTAGAGCTTTTGTGTCGAGAAATTCACAAGAGGAAATTGATAAAAGTCAACAAACAAGTCCGATTTCTCTGGATCAAGGGTGCGTTCGTTCTACTATTTCGCTTTAGACCATTTACATTTGAAGATTTTATTGACATTCTTGACCGTTTCCTGGAATGGCAGTGGTCAGAAATTACTCACTACGTCCATTACTTTCGCTCTAGGAGAAGTGTTTGAGGTAAGAGAAAAGAGGTATAAAAACAGACTACTATGCCACGACCTTTATCATTCGTGATACTACAGATTCCGTGGATTGAAATCAATGACACTATTCAAACAGTGGAGGATTACCAACACCTATTACGAGAACTGTGTCCATTGAATTGGGGTCAACGTGTAGTGTGTGTCTTAGTGACTTCCTTTCTGGGATTTCGTTTACCAGCCGATTCCTTGTGGACTCTTTACGAACAGTACCTACTACTCCAGAAAGCATGAAAGTGGTCCCTTTAAATGTACACGAGAGACTCATTCTGCTCAAAGCTTTGCGCTTTCATCTTGATACTTCTCAACCTCTACGGGAAAGCAAGATTCGTCAGCTTTTAGGCACTGAAGATGTGTACGACGACGTGTGTGTAGCTTGTGACTTCCACCCTCACTGGAAAGATGTACGTGATTGGAAAAGTTGGGGTTTTGAGGCATGGACAAAAGAAGTGGCACACTATGCCAAAGATTTGTAATCCTAAAAAATTAAAACGTTCCGTGAAAAAATTAACTTTTAAACCAGTGTTAGTGACAGTGCCAGAAGAAGAAATCGTGACCGAGGAAAACCACTCTCTTCAGGACAGGACCGTGATCGACATCCCCGAAAGGCCATTCCGGGAGGACTCTTGTGTGACTATGCCAAGGAGTGTAGAGACTCTCAGAACATTACACACTAGCCCTACGATTTCACCTCTTGATCATCACAAATGTTGTACGGAGACTTGTTTATATTCCACTATGATCGTTTTGATGTGTCTTTTATTCATGTACTTAACCATTTGGCTTTTATGTATTTTTGTCTTTCGTGTTGTTCACTTTTAAAGATGACAATAAACGTGTCCTGAAAAAAGTATAAAAACTCTTGTCTTGTCTGTCTTCGTGTCAAAAGTGACATTTCTTACACTACTACTATTATGGCTATCTCTAGTGTCTCTGCTCCCTCTTCCTTCACAGTCAAAGTCATTGACGAACACGTAGACCGAACTAGTTGGGAGGCCTTGTATCTTCGCCATCCCTTTAACATGCTCATTGCTGGACCTAGCGGTTCAGGCAAAACCGAATTTGTCAAACGTTTGATCGAACATAAACATCATTTGATCGATCGTCCACCTCAACGCATCGTGTGGTGTTACAAAGAGTGGCAATCGGCGTACAGCCTTCTGCGAGAAAGTCAAGGCGATTCCATCGTCTTTGTGGAAGGCATTCCTGGCGAGGATGACGGGATCTTGTCTGACCCTAGTCAAACTCATTTGGTTATTTTTGACGACATGTTAGGAGAAGACGAAGAAGAAATTAAACTCTGGTTTACGCGCAAAGGGCATCATCGTAATGCCAGTGTCATTTACATCACCCAAAATTTGTTTCAACAAAGTATAGCCCATCGTACCATCAGTCTCAATGCTCATTACGTGGTGTTGTTTAAAAGCCCTAGAGATAAATCGCAAGTACAAGTCTTAGCCAAACAGTTAGGAACACCTTGGCTGACTCATGCGTACGACGATGCCACTCAATCCCCACACGTCTATTTATTCGTGGATTTAAAACCCACCACTCCCGATTATTTGCGATTTCGTACCCATCTGTTTCACTACTGGTGCCAAGACGGAGGGCCTGTCGTGTACACGTCCCCTTCGTCGAATTAATTACAATCACCAAAAAATAGTCTATAAAAACCTCGGTCACTTTGACTCTGTCTCACACATCGTCAACATGACGTCCCTTCAGTCTCATCTTCCCATCAAATTGATTCGTGCCTTGTACGGTATCAGTCGCGAAAAAAATCCACAAATACGTGCTCGTGTCTTAGAAGATAGTCTCAAAAAAGTCTTACAATGGTTTACGGTGACAGCACGTCAATTATTGCAAGGCATCATTCGGATTCCACATCAAACCAAACTTTTTTGAGAGAGAAACAAAGTCGCCTTGACGCAGCTAGCCGATCCTCGCATCGACACTCAAACCAAAAAGCAAGTCATTTTGAAACCTGGAGGTAGCGGATCTCTAGGAGGTGTCATCATTCGTTCCCTCTTAAAATGGGATCCTAATACTCCCAAAGTCGTCCCCAAGAAAAAAAAAAGCCACACCCTAACGTACCCAGAAGAAAAAGAAAAAGAGCAACGGTGTCAAGACCAGGTCACACCCTCAGAAAAAGAAAAAGAAAAGTCCACAGAAAACAGCTTCGACCCGCAAGAGAGTGTCTCCAAAAACTTCTCCTCCAGTGGTGACACCCTCTTCCTCTTTATCGGCAGTGGCCGCCGCTCACAAAGTACCTGCCCCCAAAATCAAAGTCCAAGAGAAAACGGGTGTGTTATAGAGTTTACTGGATTTGTCCAAGCAAGAACTGTCCCGATTTAGTCCGTTGCGAACTCCTCCACGACGTGTGTTGCCTGTCATCAAGTTGATACGACGTAAAGACAATCAGTGGCGTCGCATTCCAGTATAAAAAAGACCCGAGGCAAACGATAGGGATCAGTGTTTTGTGCTGCTGAACGCCCAAAGATGTCCCCTCCAAGACGTGCACACCGTCACCATCGTCGTTCTTCTGTCCAAAAAGGAAAAGGAAAAGGAAAAGGAAAAAGGAAAGGACTGCCACCTCGTTTAGCCAAACATTGGGACATGTTGTTCGTCCTGTCCAAATCTCCTCCACCCGTGCGAAAAAAACTCATTCAAACTGCCTCCAAAGATGTCATCGATACCGTGTGCGAATGTTGTCTGAATGTCTTGAAAGGCACAATACATTTGTCTAAACACCAGAAAGAATGCTTAGCCAAACATCGACACGTTCTTCGCCAAAATGGTCCAAAAGAAAATACCCATTGGTCAAAAGAAAAAGATGTTGGTGCAACGCGGAGGAATTTTACCATTTTTGCCCATGTTGCTGAAAGGAGTAATGGGAACAATAGGAGGATCCTTGCTGAAAGGAGCATTGGGAAACATCCTGGGAGGATGAAGATAAAAAGGTCCAAGAAGATAAAAGGGACCTTTGGAGTCAAAAGATCTCAGACGTGATCCTTGAAATCCGATGGAAGGACGAAAAGTGACTTTAGTGCCTTACAAACGATGGATGGAATACCATCGTTGGCAAGAACAACGAACCCCTCATTTACCTCCCAATCCTCATTTGACGGAAATGTCTCAGTTACAACACGAATCGCAGCGATTTGTCAGAAACGGAAAAATCGTAACGGTACGGTCAGTTGTTACAACGACTGAAACTCTTTCACCAGAAAGCTTTAGACGAAACAGCTCAACCCACTCTGAAAGATTTTAAGGCCTTGATGAAAAGTTCACCACCACCACTACCACAACCACTACCACTCCCAGTGGTCAAGATAGATGCATCCCCACGTTGCCTGAGGAAGAAGAGGTAAGAGAAGTCTTTCAAACACCGTCAGCAGCTCCCATCCCTAGTAAGATTGCAGCGTCCTTGTTGACCCCTTCCCCTACACCGCAACGAGAAGAACTTAAAGCTTGGGTTAAAAAGATGATGTCCACTCCTCCTTCGACAGAAGTGAAAAAGAAAGAAGGGAAACCAGAAGTGAAAAAAGAAAAGAAGACCAAAGCCATCCCATTACCACCACCACCACCACCACCACCACCACTACCTTCAACTTCTACACCCGTGGCACATCGGACACGTAAAACCGTTTCTAAACCACCCCCTCGTCCCATTCAGAGTAGCATCAGTGAAGAGTGGATCACTTATTTAAAAAATGGAGAAGGTGTTAGCCAGCATTTAGTACGATCCAGTCCATCCCGCAGGTTACGGAGGAGTTCAGAAATTGTATCGTGCTGCCAAAACTCGACTGAAGAGTATCCGTTTACCTCATGTGCAACGATGGTTACAAGAACAAGCCACGTACACCTTACACAAACCCATTCGACGAGAATTTTCCAGATGTCGCACCCAAGTGGAGGGTATCGATCGTCAATGGCAAGCCGATTTAGCCGATGTCTCTCATTTGGCCACCTACAATCGTGGCTACAAATATTTGTTTTGTGTCATCGACGTCTTTTCCAAATTTGCTTGGGTCGTACCATTGACTTCCAAATCGAGCAGTGAGTTGGTGCGAGCCCTCCAACTGGTGTTGAAACAAAGCGGTCGTCACCCTCTTCGATGGCAAACTGACAAAGGCACCGAATTTCTGAACCAAGCTTTCCAAAAAGAATTGATGAAACGTGACATTCATTTTTTCACCACCGAGAATCCCGAAACCAAAGCTAGCATCGTGAAACGTTTTCAACGCACCTTGAAAGAACGCATGTGGAAATATTTTACGCATCTACACACTCTCAAATACATCGACGTCTTGCCACACCTCGTCCAATCGAACATCCAATCTTACCACCGGAGCATTGGGCGTGCCCCCCAAGAAGTGACTGCTGACAACGAAGTGACCGTCTTCGAGCGTCTTTTTGGTACGTCCCCAACAGTGACTGTCCCCAAGAAAGGTGGAGTGTTGGCATCAGGAGATTGGGTACGCATTGGCAAAACCAAACGCACTTTCGACAAAGATTACTTACCCAACTGGACCACCGAATTGTTTCGTGTCACTGAACGAGTGCGTGGCCGTTATCCTCCTGTCTATAAATTGGAAGACATGAACGGGGAAGTGTTGAAAGGAACGTTGTACTTGCCCGAGTTACAACGTGTGACAAAAAAAGAAGACGACGTGTACGAGATAGAAAGCATTCTCGATCGAAGAACTCGTAAAGTGGGAAAACGACGTGTCAAAGAAGTCAAAGTATATTGGAAAGGATATCCTCCCAGTTTTGACTCTTGGATCGACGCTTCGCATCTCATCGACTATAAAAAGAAGTGACCATCATGCCCTTCAACACAGCCTCAGCTACTGCAGTGACCACTCCTTCCCCCAGTTCTTCTCTGCAAGATCTACAAAAGCAACCCTTGTGGGTGTGATGTGGAGAACGTGTGCCTAAAACGCAAATCGTCTTTTTCTGCCAAATCTTTGTGGTGTATTGTGTCATCGGTGCTGCCATTGCCAATTTTAGTTTGCAACAAGGAGACAAACAATTGGTTACCTTCTTCCCAATCCGTCTCTGAAATATTCCTCTAACGGAAACAACAACGGGAGTCTTGTGTCCAACGTTAGTCCCCCTTCCAACAGTCACCAATCCAATCACAACAGTCCTCTTTTAGACACTCCTCTGACTTCCAGTGACTCCTCGGACACTAGAACTGTGGAATTATGAACAACCAATTTTACTTAACGTTACCCAGTGACAGTTCCATGGAGGTGTTTCCCAATAACACTTTGTGCTGTTTCTCGGCCAGATTACCTCAAGCCATCCAATTGGATTACGAAGCCCATTGGGAAGTGGCTTTGGTGGAAATGATTCACCCTACACAAATCAAAAACATCGTCGAAAATGAAAACACTTTTACGGTAGAAGTTTATGACGAACAAGTGCAACAAGCCATGGATGAACGCGCTAGTGTAGCTGACTTTATGAAATTACAAGACCCCAAAA
>JAECUM010036001.1:0-13498 GCA_016617855.1 Megalonaias nervosa
GACACTCAAACCAAAAAGCAAATCATTTTGAAACCTGGAGGTAGCGGTTCTCTAGGAGGTGTCATCATTTTCTCCCTCTTAAAATGGGATCCCAATGCTCCCAAAGTCCTTCCGAAGAAAAAAGCCACTCCCTGACCCAAAGGTACCCAGAAGAAAAAGAAAAAGAACAACGGTGTCAAGACCAGGTCACAGCCACAGCCCACAGAAAACAGTTTCTACGCACAAAAGAGGTACTGCAGCCAGGACACAACCTTACATTCGCAAACCACGAAGGTGACGGCGTCTGCAGTAGCCTCAGCATCTTACACTTCTCCTTTGCTGGTGATGCCAGCCAAACCCGATTTGACACGTGCTCTTCCCAATTTAATGAAACAATAGAAACCCGCGTCTCCAAGAACTTTTCCTCCAGCGGTGACACCATCTTCCTCTTTAGTTACAGTGACCGCTGCTTACAAAGTACCTGCCCCCAAAATCAAAGTCCAAGAAAGATCGGGCGTGTTACAGTTTACTGGATTTATCCAAGCAAGAACTTTCCCGATTTAGTCCGTTACGAACCGCACAAAGGAAAGAAAACGAAAGGAATGCCCCCTCGTTTAGCCAAACATTGGGACGTGTTGTCCGTCATGTCCAAAGCTTCTTCACCCATGCGAAAACAACTCATTCAAAATGCCTCCAAAGACGATACCGTGCGCGAATGTAGTCTGAATGTCTTGAAAGGAATGATACCTTTCTCGAAACACCAGGAAGAATGCTTAGCCAAACATCGACACGTTCTTCGTAAAATGGTTAAGAAGAAATACCCATCCATCAAAGAAAAACATGTTAGTACAACGCGGAGGATATTTGCCCCTTTTGCCCATGTTGTTAGCAACCGTACTGAAAGGAGTATTGGGAACAACGATTATGGGACTCATGCAGGGAGATGCTTCACAAAGAATGGGTCAAAGATGAAAGGTCTAAGAAGATTAATGGGACCTCTAGAATCAAAAGATCTCACACGTGACCATTGAAATCCGATGGAAGGACGAAAGCTGGTTTTAGTGCCTTACAAACGATGGATGGAATACCATCGTTGGCAAGAACAACGGACCCCGCATTTACCTCCAAATCCTCATTTGACCGAGATGTCCCAGTTACAGCACGAATTGCAATCGTTGATGGGTCGCCACGAGTTGTCAGAAAGGGAAAAATCGCAAAGGTACGGTCATCTGTTGCAACGACTGCAACTCTTTCAACAGAAAGTTTTAGACGAAACAGCTCTACAAACTCTGAAAGATTTTAAGGTCCTGATGAAAAGTTCATTACTAACACCACCAACCCCAGCAGTCAAGACAGGCTCAGCCCAATGGATGCCTGAGGAAGAAGAGGCACGAGAAATCTTTCAAATACCGTCAGCAGCTCCCATCCCTAGTAAGATTGATGCGTCCTTGCTGACACCTTCCCTAACAGCACTCGAAGAACTCGTAAAGTGGGAAAACGACGTGTCAAAGAAGTCAAAGTACGTTGGAAAGGATATCCTCCCAGTTTTGACTCTTGAATCGACGCTTCGCAAATCATCGACTATAAAAAGAAGTGGCCATCATGCCCTTCAACACAGCTTCAACCGCTACCACTACAGCAGTGACCACTCCTTCCCCCAGTTCTTCTCCGTAAGATCTAGTAAAGCATCCCTTGTGGGTGTGGTGTGGAGAACGTGCGCCTAAAATGCAAATCGTTTTTTTCTGCCAAATCTTTGTCGTGTATTGTGTCATCGGTGCTGCCATTGTCAATTTGAGTTTGCAACAAGGAGACAAACAATTGTGGACCATTTTACTCAGCAGTTGCATCGGTTACCTTCTTCCCAATCCTTCCCTGAAATATTTCTCTAACGGGAACAACGGAAGCCTTGCGTCCAACGTTATTTCCCCTTCCAACAGTCAACATAACCATCAGAACAGTCCTCTCTTAGACAATCCTCTGACCTCCAGCGACCCCTCTGTCACTAGAACTCTGGAATTATGAATAACCATTTTTACTTAACGTTACCCAGTGACAGTTCCATGGAGGTGTTTCCCAATAGCACATTATACTGTTTCACGGCCAAATTACCTCAGGCCATCCAATTGGATCACGAAGACCAGTGGGAAGTGGCTTTGGTGGAAATGATTCACCACACACAAATCAAAAACTTCATTGAAAATCAAAACCCTTTTACGGTGGAAGTTCATGACGAGCAAATGGAACAAAACTCTGATGAACGCGTCACTGTAGGTTACTCTATGAAAACAAAAGTCCCCAAACCTAAACGGACCACTTATCGGTTGAAGATTTTCCCAGGCTATTATTTTATTGGTCAACATTGGGTGAACGTGACTGCTGACAAGTTCAATGCCGTGTTTGGCAAAGCCTTGGTGAAAGCCAGAAAAAATGTCACGATCGAATACCACAAGATAACTCGTCGCCTAATGATGAAATTTTCAGAGGACAAATATTGGTCATTACATTTTGTTCTTAATTGTATGACATTTTGGGTGGAGACACCAAGTTGATCAAGATTGAAAACGAAGTACCAACCATTACCGGCAACTTAGATTTTGCGAAATATTTTTGATTCCCTGTAAAAATGAACCAAGGACTGAATTTGATTTTTCTTTACTCCGATGTGGTGGAGTACAACGTGGTGGGACACACCTCCATACCGTTACTGCGTGTCATTCCTTTCAAAGTGGATTCTGCCACGAGGGCTGACGAGGAAGGTGGAAACACCCATCACGTTCACCGCGAATTTGTACGTCCTCACTCTTTGCCCGTCAGTAAGTCGTATTTCGACACTGTCAACGTTACTATAAAAGGAGATCTGGTACAAAATATTCCATTCACCAAAGGGAAAGTCACGATGAAACTCCATTTTCGAAAAGGATTACTCTAACCACTTGTCAGTCATGTATCCTGTGTACCAAGGAGTTGCTCGACAGCGAGAACATAGTTTAGGAGATATGCTAAAATCGACCTTTGGTTCATTGACTCCGTTTTGAAATCGATGGTGACAGGGGGATTGCACGCCTTGAAAGATGCCGCTTTGACGCAAGGCCAAAAATTTCTCCAAAATGTCATTATCAACAAACAAAATCCCAAAGAAGCTTTCTTGAGGGCAGGCAAAAATGTCTTGCTTCAAACGGGCAAAGACATTTTGGGCCGGCGAAAAACTCCTTTAAATGCCCCGGACGCTTCCGAGTCAGACATTCCTGCTTCCATTACGCGACAGCAAGGACAAGACAGAAAAAGACGACGAAGGCACCCCTTCAGAAGACTTCACAGCCCCAGAGCTAGAAAGACTAAGAAAAGAAGAACCGCCCAAGACTTAGAGATAGTTGATTATTAAAATAATCACAGACAGAAAATGATGCACCGAGAGTCTTTCGCTTGTTTCAATTCGGAACTGGATCTGCTTGCCATGCCACCCACCATGATGACGATGCAAGAATCCCAATGGGTAGAATTTCATCCCGTCTCCTCTTTGTCGGATTCAGCTCCCATCGAGTTTGAAATCAAAGGACAGCCCGAAGATGATCTCGATTTGAATAGCAGTTACTTGTATCTGAAACTCAAAGCGATCAAAACGGACAACACCAATCCGGGAGCCAATGCTAGAGTAGCTACCGTCAACAATTTCCTGCATTCCTTGTTCAGCGAAGTGGATTTGTACTTGAATAACAAGCTGGTCAGCAGTTGAACGGATACATACCCTTACCGTGCGTACTTGGAAAATCTCTTGACGTACGGAAAAGAGGCCACGAACACTCATCTGGATGCTTGCGTGGTATGTAAACCTAACACAGCAGCAAGGACCCGTTTAACGACACAGCCCTGACAGCAGATGACAATCCTCACAATGTGGGCTTTAACGACCGTAGAAAGAAATTCCTGCAAGGACGTAGTTTAGAACTGATGGAATCGTTTGCATTTGGACATGTGGTTGCAAGACAAGTATTTGCTGAACGGAGTGGACATCCGCCTGAGACTGAATCGTAGCAGTGTCGCTTTCCAATTGATGGCTCATGCCATCGAGTACAAAACCATCATCCAAGAAGACAGACTTTACGTGCGGCGCGTAGAAGTTTTACCTAAAGCGGGAAACATCAGTCACACGTTAAGCAGAACCACTGCCAAGTATCCGATACGACGAGCAGAAGTGAAAACTTTCACCATTGCTGCTGGACTCCGATCCTAGATCGAAGATCATCTGTTCCAAGGACAGTTACCCAAACGTTTAATCGTTGGCATCGTGAGCAATGCAGCCCTCAACGGAGCCCACGATCAAAATCCTTTCCAGTTTAAGCACTACAGAGTAAAGTTATCGAAGTCAGTCGCGATAGCAGGACCTTGTGACCAGACCTTTCGAACCTAACTTTACTCAGAAGAATTACTTGAGATCGTACTTGTCCCAGTACGAAGGTACCGGTCAGCTAGGAACCAACACCAGCCACGGCATTACGTACGAAGATTATGCAAGAGGTTACACTTTGTGGGTCTTTGGTTTCACTCCAGACCAAGGCAGCGACGAGGGACATTTCCATCCTATAAAATCCAGTCAACTGCGTTTGGAACTTCAGTTTGCAGAAGCTCTCACTGAGACGGTCAACGTAATCCTAGATGCCGAATTCGATAATACCACAGAAATCAACAGTTTGAGAAAAGTCATTCCAGACTATCAGAAGCTATGGAAGACTCTTATCCCTCTTTGAACAGTAGAGAATCTTTGGAAATGGAATGGGAGGATCCCTTGAAAGCAGAACCCCAACACAAAGATGAAGACGAAAAGGACAAGGTGGACACGTCCAGATGGCCTGAACAAGAACAACAATTAGTGGCCTGTTTTGCGAAACACTTGGGGGATAAAATTACGGAATTGACCAAGAAAGATTGCCATGGATGTGAAAACGATCATCCCAGTCAAATTCAACACGATAAATGTCTGATGATGAGCCAAGAAGAAAAATTGGACTAGTATCTGGACGAAGCTTGGAGTCTCATCTCGGAAGAAACAGTGTTGTATGAGTGGTATAAAGGCTTGAGTGATCATTCCTGCCCTCCAATGACTACTCTAGAAATCTGTCGCATCGAAGCTCTCTTATCCCAGAGTGAGGAGACGAAACGAAGAAACGGTTACTTGACAGAGATTTTCAAGGAAAAAGTCAGAATTGAATTGATGACTTATCATTACCTGTGAAAAAAATAACAAAACAAAAAAATGGATACCTGGGAACTTTATTACCTTTTGAACAACTGTTCGAACATTGCTTCTTGGAATCCTGTCGTGTGTGCTTAAGATGAACTACCTCATCGCTAACCTCAAGACAATCAAGCTTATGTAATCAACACGGACGACAGTCACCTACCATTAACCCACTGGGTAGCCGTCTACTTCCCTAAATAGGATTGTGGAGTATTTTGATTCGTATGAATTACCCCTTTGGAAGACGACATCATCGACGTTATGAGAAGAAATGCCCAGACGACACGATTCAATAATTTGAAATTACAAGGCACAGATTCCATTCTGTGTGTATTTTCTTCATCAACGCAGTCTTGGATATTCTTTAGAATATTTAGTGACTTATTTTGATTGTAACTCTTCTAGAAACGATGAGAAAGTAGATCGATGGTTTTGTGACCATTATGGCTATCTTTTATCTTTAGCTAGGAAACGCAGTGTACATCAATGGCCTCATGACTTCCATCAGTGGAAATCTAACTTAATTTTACAACATTGTCAACTTGTCAGAAATAATTTGTTTGTTTGTTTGTCTGTTTGTTTGCTTGTTTAAATAAAAAAAAATTGTTGTGCTTTGAAAAAATGTGTCAGTCGTTTGTTTTCACAAATTGACTGTGAATATATCCTCTTTGACTTCTCTCCATCCCTCACTATGACATTAGCTATCATAGTGTTCCGACCTGACAAAAACCCAGTAGGGATGTTTTCTATCGCGTCCGCGCTTGAGCCATATAAAACAGTCTCTAGTCTGGCCATAAATTTTTGACTCGTCAACCTACGAAGATGCCTTCAAGACTAGCCAAGCTGAACGAAGCTTACGTGAATTTACGTTGTGTCAGGCAAAACCTGACACCGAAACCTGATGAATGTCAGCATGTTGAAAGCGACCGAAGACCTGATAGAAGATGTCTCCAGGGAGGAAATCAAAAAAGAACAAGAAGAGTGGACAGATAAGTATAAACTTCAGAATCAGCAGAGTGAACAGCAGCAAAAACAGCAGCAGGAACAAGACAGATGTTTTGTCGACTATCCTGTAGACACGAAAGAGTTCTTCTTCTATATCCGAAGAAAGAGACCGTATCCTGTGGGAAAGCCTGCCGCCAGACGGGGACGCAATCTTAGACAATAAAAGATTGCCATCAATCCCCGTCAGCACAACAGCCCTTTTCAGAGCTACCCCAACCTCTAGAAAAGACATACTAATTCAATTGCCAAAACAAATTTGTGTTTGTATATTAAAAACAATAAAAGTGTGTCTATAAGCACTTCGATTCTCTGTCTTGTCCGATAGCGATTGCCTGTGTTTCTAATTAAAAAAAAAATCAGCCTGAGTGTTTCTTTTAGGTCCGCGCGCTTCATGTGCTGGTAATAGTGGTATGGTAAGTTTTGGTGTCATTGGAATGTTTTCCTTCACGTTCGTGCTCCAGGGATATAAAGCGGAGCGATCGTCAGTCTGGCTACCCTAAGGGATTCCATTTTGTTTAGGAATCCCGACTCAATCAAACCAATAACATATGATCCTTTGGTCGCAGTTCAAAATTATAATCTTACAATTTTACGCCTAATATTGACTCAAAAACAATTATTCTCGCTTAGACAAGTTGTACAAAATTCATTAGGGAATTATTTTGTGTACACTATTGTACTAGATTAAATTTAGACAGTTAGGAGTTAGGAAACGTTTTGGAACTATTTGAGAATCTAGTTAATTGCACAGGTGGCTTACACACTGTTGGTAATAGGGTCTGTCCATTAGTTCAACTGGGCTGAATTTGACCAGTTGCGTTCGGCCTTGCCTTTAAGTGTGTCACTTTTCGCCTCCCCCCATCCCTCTCTACCTATTCCGCTGCCTGACCCTCAATTAATAAGTGCGACTATCGCACATTAAAGCGGGCTTGTAGTGGCACCATCCCTACAACCCCAACTACTTACAAAGCTAAAACTTTGAGCATTAACCAAAGCTCGAAAGCTCCTGGTAGCGCATGCGACTTTAATCACTTATTCATTCATTCAGTCTGGCTACCCATTGTTGATTAGTTAACAGTAACAAAATGAGCAACAGAATTGCCAAATTGTTGGAGCTCCAGATGCACCTGGAGTATGCCAGGCGAACTTTAGCTGAGCTGAACATAGAGAATATAGCGGAAGCTGCCAGGCTTGAAGAGGAGAAAGAGAAGAAAAAGAAAGAACAGGAGAAGGAAAAGAAGACAGAGATCCTGCCTCACCTCATGCTAAGACCTATGTGTGAGGTCAAGCCTGAGGTGAAGACGCCTCCACAGCCAGTACCAGCACGACAACCAGAACCAGCACCACAACCTCTTCCTCCAGTACAAAGACCTGTGGTCCTCCAAATTGAAAACTGGGAGAATTTGAGATAGAAACCACGACAACCATAGCATCCACGGGTCTGGCGTAGAAGACAGAGAGAAAATTCTTCACTATCGCTCAAAGAGAGACTGGGAGAATGAAGCAAGCCAACCACCCTCTGCTTTACCAACAACAAGTGTGAACTGGGTCAATGATTGGAGTAGGAGATGTGTCTGTGGTGCCAGACCTGGGAGGTGCCAGCATTAACCAGGTGCATTTGGAGTTTAAAAAAAAAGCCCTTTTCAGGGCTTACATTAACCAGGTGCATTTGGAGTTAGAAAAACAGCCCTTCTCAGGGCTTACATTAACCAGGTGCATTTGGAGTTAAAAAAAACAGTCCTTCTCAGGGCTCACCAGATCTCTAGAAAAGAGAGACTATTCAAGTTGCTAATTTGTGTGAATGTGGAGTAGTGTAACTATAAACACTCACTCCTTTACTGGAATGTGTGTGTGCTTGTGTTTTTGCTGTGCTCACGTAACTGCATGGATAGTAGAGTGTGTGTTTTATGCGTTCGCATACGTTTGTGTCGATAGTAGATATGGTGTTTTTTCCTCTCTTCCCGTCTGTGTGGAGAGTAGAGTGTGTATGTGTTTTATGCGTTCGCGTACGTTTGTGTGGATAGTAGATGTGGTGTTTTTCTTTCCTCTCTTCCCGTCTGTGTGGATAGTAGAATGTGTGTGTGTTTATGTGTTCGCGTACGTTTGTGTGGATAGTAGATATGGTGTGTTTTTTCCCTCTCTTCCCGTCTGTGTGGATAATATTTAATATGTGAAGTAAGTATAAGTGATGTTTTCGTTCACGTCCGTGCTTTACGTATATAAATCTCAGCAGTCGTCAACAACAACAAGTCTTCTTGAAAGAACGGGACAAGACTCACGCACGGCGAAAAAAGATAAAGAGGCAGAAGATCGCCGAAGAACGTCTGATTGACCTGCCTAACAGCCCTTCTTAGGGTTACCAAATTTGCCTCTTATTTAAGGGACTCCATTTTGGCTAGGAATCCCAATTATAACAATCCATGGCTCTGACTTGATCCTTTGGTCCGCCATTCTAAATTCAAACCGAATGACTGATATTGGCTCAACTAACATATGTCGCTAAGACATTATTAGCAATTAAAATTGTTAGGGAGTTATTGAATGTACACTATGTACTAGTAAAATTTGATTGATAGGTGATAGGAAAAGTTTACAAACTGAATGAGTTTGGCTAATTGCAGAAGTGTCTTACATATTATTGGTAATAGGTAATGTCCATTAGTACAACTGGACTGAATTTGAAATGGGTATGGTCTGGCGCTTCAGGCTTGTGACGACATCCATAGCTTCCGCGCCGGATTGCCGAGACACTTTCCTCCTTTTCTTAGCTCGGACTCCAGTACATGGACGGGATGTGGAACGATTTCCACCCGTCCAAACAACAGGTACCCGAATGAGATGCAATTGTCACCAACCAAAGGCGACGGACGTCTCTCGCTGCCTGGTTGACACCTGGTGGTAGTACTATAGACTTATTATGCTTGAGTGTGTGGGGGTTCATTCCCTCTCAAGCGATAGCCCCTAGCTGGTGTTATGGCAGCACCATTACTCTAATCATTTCGCCAGCTAATATAGTCGATTGGGACTTATTGTCCCACGACTAAAATGAAACAACTGGGCTAATTTAACAGCCCTCTTTGAGGGCTTTAAAGCCCGGGGGATAGGGATCGTATCCCTCCCCCCGGGATAATTTAACATGCGGCCATTAACCACTGGCACATGCACCAATTGTGCGAAAGCCAGTATAATACAAAGTCAAAAGTCAGTCTGGCTATCCAGCGTTGACTAGTCAACACACGATGAATTTGTTCAACGAACTGAAAGACAGTTGGTACTGGATGGTGGATGAATCCTATGTAGTGGAAAGACCCGAAAAAGAATGGAGGAATCCAGTTACTAAAGACTTTGTGACCACTCAGATCACAAGCCTCAAAGTAGCCAGGGATCTAGTGCAAGGTATGATAGAAAAGGAAGTAGAGAAATTAAGAGGCTTGATCCATCCTAAATATGTAAGAGTATGGACATTGAAGGAGGCCTTTGATAATGTCATCCAAGTGAGGTGCATTTTGCATGACATAGCAAATTTCACCGAGTGGTCTTTTCTCCAGTGGGGGTTAGAGAAATTAAAGAAAGCTGAAGACCTGATGAGAAAGGTGATGGACGAAGAGGTAAAGAAAATCAAAGAGACCTGGGCAAAAGAGAGAAAGGAGAAGGAAAACAGAAAGAGAAAAGAGGAGTTTGAGAGACTTAATCAAAACTGGATGAAGGTACAAAAAAAATTTAGATCTATGGGACATCCTGACTGGATACCAAACGATGAAAAGAAGAAGAAGAAAGGAATCATAGAGAAAGTGAGGAGCTGATGGAAGAACTGGAGAAAACTGAAGAAGAACCCAAAGGCCCTTTTCAGGGCCACTTCATTGCTTCGAAAAGATATTTCTTCTTTCTTGCCTATAACAACATCCCACCTTTTGTCTCGTCGCTATAGTGGCCCATGCTCTATTTTGTTGCTATTGTGGCCCGGGGGGTCTTGTAATGCTCATTCCCCTTGTCGCTATAAATCTTGTCGCCAAAGTTCTCCGGGGGAGGGGGGGTATGTAATGTATTTTCCCATTGTTGTTAAAGTGCCCGCATTCACTACTCCTCTGGATCCCAAATTAGCCATGACAAAACTTTGATCTTAAAAATAGGAAACTGGAGAGGGTATCACCTGGGATTCCCACCACACCTAGTAAAAAATAGGGTCAAACTACTGCTGCATTGCTGACGATACCAACGATTAAACGTTTGGGTAACTGACCTTGGTGTTGTCCGTTTTGATCACTTTGAGTTTCAGGTACAAAAAGTAACTGCTATTCAAATCGATGTAATCTTCGGGCTGTCCTTTGATTTCAAACTCGATGGGAGCTGAATCCGTCAAAGAGGAGATGGGATGAAATTCGACCCATTGAGATTCTTGCATCGTCATCATGGTGTGTGGCATGGCAAACAGATCCAGTTCCGACTTGGAACAAGCACAAGACTCTCGGTGCATCATTTTCTTTTTTTAATAATCAAAAACGTCTAACTCTCGGACAGTTTTTCTTTTCTTAGTCTTTCTAGTTCTAGGCGTGTGAAGTCCTCTCAAAGGGTGTTTTCGTCGTCTTTTTCTGCCTTGTCCTTGATGTAGAGTCAGGGAAGCAAGAATGCCTGACTCGGCATCGCCCATGACATTTATAGGAGTTTTTCACCGGCCCAAAATGTCTTTGCCCGTTTGAAGCAAGATATTTTTTCCTGCTCTCAAGAAAGCTTCTTTGAGGTTTTGTTTGTCAATGATGACATTTTGGAGAAATTCTTGGCCGTGCGTCAACGCGGCATCTTTTAAGGCGTGCAATCCCCGTGTCACCATCGGTTTCAAAACGGGAGCCACTGTACGAAAGGCTGATTTTAGCATATCACCTAAACCATGTCCTCGCTGTCGAGCGACTCCTTGGTACACAGGATACATGACTGACAAAGGGTTAAAGTAATCGTTTTCGAAAATGGAGTTTCACTGTGACTTCCCCTTGGGTGAATGGAATATTTTGTACCAGATCTCCTTTTATAGTATGTTGACAGTGTCGAAATACGACTTACTGACGGGTAAATAGTGAGGATGTACAAATTCGAGGTGAACATGATAGGTGTTTCCACCTTCCTCGTCAGCAGCCGTGGCAGAATCCACTTTGAAAGGAATGACACGCAGTAACGGTACGGAGGTGTGTCCCACCACGTTCTACTCCACCACATCGAAGTACACAAACATCAAATTCAGTCCTTGGTTCATTTCTACAGGGAATCGAAAATATTTCGCAAAATCCAAGTTGCCAGTAATGGCTGGTATTTCGTTTCTAATTTTGATCAACTTGGTGTCTCCACCTAAAATATCATACAATTCAGGACAAAATGTAATGGCCAATACTTTCTCCTCTGAAAATTTCATCATCAGACGACGAGCTATTTTGTGGTACTCGATCGCGACACTTCTTATGGCTTTCTCCAAGGCTTTACCAAACATGAAATTGAACCTGTCAGCAATGGCGTTCACTAAATGTTGACCACATATTAATAGCCCGCAGGAATTTTTAACAGATAAGTGGTTCGTTTAGTTTTGGGGTCTTGTGATTTCATAAAGGCAGCTACACTGGCTTGTTGCACTAGATCGTCATGAACTTCTACCGTAAAAGTGTTTTGACTTTCGATGATGTTTTTGATTTGTGTAGGGTGAATCATTTCCACCAAAGCCACTTCCCAATGGGCTTCGTGATCCAATTGGATGGCCTGAGGTAATTTGGCCGTGTAACAGCACAAAGTGTTATTGGGAAACACCTCCACGGAACTGTCACTGGGTAACGTTAAGTAAAATTGGTTGTTTATAATTCCAGAGTTCTAGTGCCCGAGGGGTCCCTGGAAGTCATAGGAGTGTCTAAAAGAGGATGGTTATGGTGACTGTTGGAAGGGGAACTAACGTTGGACACAAGACTCCCGTTGTCAAGGACGGATTGGGAAGAAGGTAAAGAATGCAACTGCTAAGTAAAATGGTCCACAATTGTTTGTCTCCTTGTTGCAAACTCAAATTGGCAATGGCAGCACCGATGACACAATACACGACAAAGATTTGGCAGAAAAAGACGATTTGCGTTTTAGGCACACGTTCTCCACACCACACACACACAAGGGTTGCTTTTGTTGATCTTGCAGAGAAGAACTGGGGGAAGGAGCGGTCACTGCAGTAGCTGAGGCTGTGTTGAAGGGCATGATGTTCACTTCTTTTTATAGTCGGTGAGTTGCGAAGCGTCGATCCAAGAGTCAAAACTGGGAGGATATCCTTTTCAACGTACTTTGACTTCTTTGACACGTCGTTTTCCCACTTTACGAGTTCTTCGATCGAGAATGCTTTCTATCTCGTACACGTCGTCTTTTTGTTGTAACTCGGGCAGGTAAAACGTTCCTTTTAATACTTCCCCGTTCATGTCTTCCAATTTATAGACAGGAGGATAACGGCCACGCACTCGTTCAGTGACACGAAACAATTCGGTGGTCCAGTTGGGTAAGTAACCTTTGTCGAAAGAACGTTTGGTTTTGCCAATGCGTACCCAATCTCCTGATGCCAACACTCCACCTTTCTTGGGGACAGTCACTGTTGAGGACGTACCAAACAGACGCTCGAAGACGGCCACTTCGTTGTCAGCAGTCACTTCTTCGGGGGCACGCCCAATGCTCCGACGGTATTTGAAAGTGTGTTGATGCGTAAAATATTTCCACATGCTTTCTTTCAAGGTGCGTTGAAAACGTTCCACGATGCTGGCTTTGGTTCCGGGATTCTCGGTGTTGAAAAAATGAATGTCACGTTGCTTCAATTCTTTTTGGAAAGCTTTGTTCAGAAATTCGGTGCCTTTGTCAGTTTGCCATCGAAGAGGGTGACGACCGCTTTGTTTCAACACTAGTTTGAGGGCTCGCACTAACTCACCGCTCGATTTGGAAGTCAATGGTACGACCCAAGCAAATTTGGAAAAGACGTCGATGACACAAAACAAATATTTGTAGCCACGATTGTAGGTGGCCAAATCAGAGACATCGGCTAAATCGGCTTGCCATTGATGATCGATACACTCCACTTGGGTGCGACTTCTGGAAAATTTTCGTCGAATGGGTTTGAGTAAGGTATACGTGGCTTGTTCTTGTAACCATCGTTGCACATGAGGTAAACGGATACTTTTCAGTCGAGTTTTGGCAGCACGATACAATTTCTGAACTCCTCCGTAACCTGCAGGATGGACTGGATCGTAGTAAATGCTGGCTAACACCTTCTCCATTTTT
>JAECUM010036003.1:0-18377 GCA_016617855.1 Megalonaias nervosa
AAAAAAAAAAAATAAAAAAAA
This sequence comes from Megalonaias nervosa, assembly GCA_016617855.1. Classification (NCBI taxonomy): domain Eukaryota; kingdom Metazoa; phylum Mollusca; class Bivalvia; order Unionida; family Unionidae; genus Megalonaias; species Megalonaias nervosa. The sequence goes on from JAECUM010036003.1 coordinate 22, forward strand.
AAATAAAAAAAAAATAAAAAAAAAAATTGGGCATTGGGAGCACACAGCACAAGCTGCATTTGCATTTACATGATACTGCATAATGGTACTTGAATTTTTCAGAGAAAGAGTTCTTAAAAAAAAATGCTAATACATTTAGCTACATAGTTTACCTGAAGTACATTTGTTGCATGTCTGTACAGGCCAAAATACTTTATGTGGTTTGAAGTTTGACATGTGTCAACAGATACTGCATAATCAGTGTGGTGAGCCCAGAAAAAATATAAAGATGCCAAAAGAATTACAGAGACCTAGTATAAAGGTAAGAATTATGAAAAAAAAATCTTTTTAAGTGGCAAATTTAATGAGCTGCCTGTGGCAAGTATCTTTCATTGATGCAATTTAGTCCATTTTAAGCAGAAACATTATAGTTAGTAGTATTATCATTTCTCTGATTGTTCAACCCTGTTTAGTTTACGTGTATAGTTCTTGCACTTAGTCTTCTAACTTGAAATCATACCTGTAACTGTACAATTAGCTCTATCAATATTCATGATCTGTGTCTTTAAAAAAATTAATGTTCTTTCTCAGGTCTTGATTCCAGGACTGCCACTTTGGAAGCCTTCCTCGTCCATCTTGGGGGGTTTTCACCTGTATATTTCTTCAGTTTGTTATGATGAACAAGTTTTTCTCTCCCATATGGATCTAGCTGTATCAGGTAATTTAAACAACTTATTGTCCGCTTGACAACATATGGTCCATCATACATGTTCTGCAACTTTGGGGACACATCTATCTTCCTACTTCCTGCTATTAACCACACTAAATCTCCTGGCTGGTAAGTATACTGGGACACCTTGGCATCATACAATTCTTTCTGGTGTCTCGCTGCAGACTGTAAATGTTTTCTGGCAACTTGATGAGCATGATGCATCCTGTCTCTAATCAGATCAACATACTCATCATAACTTATGAAATTTCCTCCTGTCTGGTTCCGCACATATCCAAATGCAAGTTCTGCAGGCAACCTTACTTCTCTTCCTAACATTAGTAAATTTGGTGTTAAACCTGTGGACTCTTGTGATGTAGCTCGATAAGCAGCCGCTAAACAACCTAAGTGCAAATCCCAGTTCTCTTGCTCTCCCCTCAAATAGGCTTTGATCATCCTTAAAAGAGTACGGTTGAACCTCTCTACTAGTCCATTACATCTTGGATTTCTAACACTTGTTCTAGTTTTCCGTATTTCTAACATCTGGCACAACTTTGTGAAAATTTCACTTTCATAATTCCGACCTTGATCAGAATGTATGGTCAAAGGGCATCCATATCTACTAATAACCTCCTCCAATATTTTCTGTGCACACGTTTCAGCAGTCTAGTCAGGTACTGCCAATATTTTGACCCATTTGGTGAAATGGACAGTTGCAACCAAAATCTACTGGTTTCCTCTAGGTGTCTGAGGTAAACGCCCCAAAATATCTGTTGCCAACCTATCCAAGAGTGCTACAACTGCCATATTACCCAATGGTGCTCTTGGATTCTTGTTGGGTTTCTTATTTACAGCACAAATATCACTTTTCATTACCCAGTTCTTAATGTCTTCACGCATTTCATACCAGTAAAATCTTTGAAGACTTTTCTCACATGTCTTCTTAATTCCTAAGTGTCCAGATAACACAGAGTCATGCAACTGAAACATGATATCCTTCCTAAATACCCAAGGAACAATGAATTGTAAATGTTCTCCAGTGCCATCTTTCCTGATGAACTTCTTAAACAGAACCCCATCCTGCAGTTCTAAGATATCCCATATTAACCAATAATGTCATGTTGCTGGATGCAAAGCAGTAATTGCTGCACTTGATTGTTGTTTATTCTCTTGTTTTGCATTCATGATAGGTCCTATATCTTCATCCTCTTTTTGTAGCTGTTGGAGTTTCATCATGCTGTAGTTTCCAGCCCAAGGTGCCCAACTGTCTGACTTATTCTCGTTTCTGCATTGAACTTCTTTCTCCTCTTCAGGGACTAAATTTGTATTTAAATCCTTTCTGTATTGAGCTCTGGTTTTCACAGTTCTTAAATTCTCACTCTTTTGTTCAGTCCGACAATGGGATCCTCTGCCTGATTGGAACCCATCACATGTTCTTCATCAATAAAGGTCAGGCTGTCAGCTACATGATGGTCATCTGTAGTTTCTTCTAAATTAACTGTCTGAGGACCCTCTCCCTGCTTAGGACCCAATATGTTTGTTGCTGAGAAATGTCCCATCATGTCATCTTCTCTTTTCCAACATTTCCTGCATTGTCCACAGTGCAAAGGCTCCATCATATCAACATCATCACAGTTGCAATCCCATGGATTAGGACACCTGCTGAGAGCATCTGCATTGCCATGCTTGGTGCCATGACGATATTCCACTGTAAAGTCATACGCTGATAGGATTTCAATCCATCTAGCTATCCATCCCTTCGGTTCTTTCAGTTTGAACAGCCATACTAAAGCTTGATGGTCTGTTCTGATTCTGAAGGTTCTGCCCAAAAGGTATTGTCTAAAATACTCAACAAAATAACGCACTGCTAATAGTTCCTTGTCGGTTGCACAGTAGACAGTAGTTTTTCTCTGCACGGTTTAAAGATTGACTGGCGAAGGCTATCACTTGTTCCTTCCCATTTTAGTATTGACTGAGAACAGCACCTAACTCCACATCACTGGCATCAGTGTCAAGAATAACCTCTCAAGTAGATAAAGGATAAGCCATGATATCTGGACTTGTAACTGCTTTCTTTAGATGTTCAAATGCTTCCTCACATAATGGTGTCCACTGAAAAGATTTCCCCTTGCGTGTCAGTTCCACCAAAGGGCGTACAATCTTGGAAAAATTGTTCACAAAACGACGATAAGAACTTCCCATCCCTAATATTTGTCGTACCTCCGTTACATTTGTTGATGTAGGCCACTCCAGTATTTTCATGATGTTCCTAGGGCAAGGTTTAACTCCTTCCTTGCTAACAATATGACCCAAAAATTCCACCTCATTTTGTAGTAAACGACATTTATCTGGCTTCAATTTTAATCCAGCATTTTGTATTCTTTGCAAAACTTCTTCAAGTCGTGACATGTGTTCCTCAGAGTTTTTCCCAAAAACAATGATGTCATCAATGTAGATGAGATAGGTTTGCCATTGAAGTCCTTGAAGTACTAACTCAACTAGGCGTTGAAAAGTACCTGGGGCTCCAGTAAGTCCCATGGGCATGGTCTTGTATTTAAAGAGTCCATACTTGGTGATGAAAACCTTTGGAATGTCTTCACCCCTCACTGGAATTTGGTGATACCCTGAGGTAAGATCCAATGTTGAGAAGGACTCTGCTCCAGCGACTGCATCCAAGCAATCTTGCACACAGGGTAAAGGAAAAGCATCTTTAACCGTCGTGCATTCAATCGTCTGTAATCAACGCAAGGTCTCACCTGGCCGTTCTTCTTTCAAACCAGCACAATGGGTGATGCCCAAGGTGAAGTAGATTTCTGTATTACTCCTTTATCCTCCAGTTCTTGTATTGCTTTCTTTTCTTCTGCAGTGAAGGCCAGTGGCACTCGTCTTGGGGGTTGTTTGACTGGTTTTGCATCTTTAGTGTCAGTACTGTGTTCAATTAGTGTTGTCAATCCTAAATCATTGTCATCTCTGGAAAATGTATTTGCAAACTTATTAAGTAAATCTCCTATCACTTTTGATTCTCGTTAGCCTTTTGTTGCAAAAGTACTCTGATACAAATCTTGTAAGTGTTTTGGTCCATTGCAGCTATCATTCCCGACAGAGATATCTCTCTTTACATCCACTCTTTCGAAGTTACTCTCCATCCCATTAAGACATTGTCTTTCTGACTTCTGATTTTTGATTCTGTGGATTTGGCTAAAATTTCCAGTTTCTTCAGTATCTTCAGTGTCAAAGAGTGTCATTTGAATGACGTCATGGCTGTATGCTTGTCCGACGCATGTGTTCTGTTTGATCGATACAGCTGTTGGGTATGGATTGAGTACTCTAAGTTTCTGAGTGACTTTATCTTTTGTGTCCACTAGGGCAGGAGCCACAATCAGGGGATATTTATCTGTAAAATTTTCACTTGGTTTAATCAGAAACTCTTTTTGTTTTGCAATTCCATCTTCTTCCCTCCTATCCATAAAAACATCTATTACTGCTTCACTGTTTCCTGGTATGATGAAATTGTCTGCTGCTCTTACATTTCCCACTGTATCATCATTAAGTCCAATCTGTATGCATGGTATTGATACACCATGAAGTTTAATTACCCCTTTACGTAGCAAAATGTCGGCAGGTCCATCATTCTCATTTTGCACTATGTCTATTTCAAGAAGTCCTTCATCTTCAATTTCTGCGACTATTACCTCCTGTCCAGTTTCAGTGGTCCCATTTCTAGATGAAACATGGCTTTTCCCAACTCTTAACAGTGTCCCACCTGCTCCAGCCAAAGTTACAGACTTCTTTAACAGTGGACGTTTCTCCTCAGGTATTTGATTATAAACTCTGACAGCAATAATGGTCTTAGTTGCACCCATATCTGCAGTGAACATCAGTTTCACCCCTTCTATTGAACCCTTAATGTAAATTCCATCATACTTTGGGATGCGTCGCCTGATTAATTCTGGACTTATTTGAACATCATCTTCTGTATGTGGGCCCTTGTCAAATGGGGCTGCACTTAGGCCTGCGGAGCCAGTCCCTATCTCGTTTAAAGCGTCAGAGTTGCAGTCTGTAGGATTGGTGACTGATTTCCCGTGAAGAGTGGGCTCTCCATTTTGCAGATTTGACCTCGGTCCATCAGTATATAGTTTTGTGTACTTAAATGGGCAGTCTCTTGCAAAATGTCCCTGCTCCCCACAACAAAAACAGTTTGAATTGTGGCCATTCCCCTCATTTCTCTTCTGGTAAGTTTGCATTTGTGGCCTGCCTCCCTTGCGTAGCAATGTGGGCATATTGTTTTGCTGTATTCTCTTCATTCCATCTTCAATTTTCTTTATTTTATCGACTATCTGTTGCAGAATTTCTTTGTCTTGGGATTTATTCTCACTAGATTTCTCACACTTTGTCTTGTCTTTTCTTGTCTTCAGCGTAGCAGGACCACCCTTTACTGTATTCTGTGTTTTCTTCATGCCATCATTCTTTACTGGTACCCGGTATACATGCTCACCTGTTCCATATTCATCTTCCTCAATTAATTCGTAATCATCATCAAAATCTGACTCAACTCCCTGCAGTGTAGTCCTTCTTGTCATCTTTTTAAATGTTCTATTTTGCAGAAATTCATGGACTTTGGGACGTGTCTTAGTTTGCATAAAATTTACTACATGGTACACTGCTTCATCAATGTCATTTGGTTCCTTGACATATTCTACCTGGAAATGTGCTTTGTCATCATACAGACCATCTAAAAATCTTCTAAGCAAATCTTCTCTTTTGGTTCTTGCATCTCTGTTAGGATGTGCCTTGTCATACAGCTGCTTTAACTCTGCAGCATACTCTTCTGCAAGCTCTCCTGGTTTTTGCTTTCTTCTGCTGAATTGCCCAGCATAAGTCTTTGTCGTCTCTACAATACGATAGCGATTGTTCAGTTCGTTCACTAGTGCTCTGAAATTTCGTAAGGTCTTTCTAGGAAGCTGGCTGAATACAAAGTCCCCAGCCTGTCCATGCAGGCTTGGTAGTAACTCGTCCAGTTCCTGCTCCTCAGTCCAGTGTTGCCTATCAGCTATTGCTGTAAACCTGTTGATCCATACGTTCCATGATTCTTTCCCAGTAAATGCAGGCAGTCTCACACCACGACTCCTTGCAGTTCTGAAACTTGTGGCCTGTCCCATATTCAGACTAGATCTGGAAATGCCCGAACTATACCCTTCAACTTCAACATCACTCCCATCTGATGAACTCATACTATCATCAGCTTTACCTTCACTATCCCGTGACATTCGTGTCCTTGTTGAATGCACTTCTCTATTTCTTCTTCGTGTCTCAATAACCAAATCTCGAGACTCCCCAGCTGGAGTATTTCCACAAGATGGTGACTGGGCCCTAGCCACCAACCCTTGTAATACACTCTCTATACTCCGCATTGTCCCAGATACTTCTTTCATAAACCCTTGCATTGTAGTACTTACTGCAGATACAACTCTTCCAGTCAGATCTATAGAATTTTCCTTGGCCGTTTCAGCATTTTCTCCAATAACATCGCCATGGTCAACACCCTCTACATTCCTGTGCCACTCTCTGGTGGCTGGCAACAACTGGACAGATAAATTAAATCTTCTTGACCTTCTCACAATAGCTTCACATGACCAACTTTGCCCTGCATTATAATCAATATCGGTTGCCCTATTCTCATTTAAATCTTCATTTCTCATATGTGTCCTGTTGTCTTTTTCAGAGGTGACATCCCCACCAAATTCACTGTGATCTTCAACTACTGATTCCACTGGAAAGCTGCATCCAGCATCAGGTTCTACTTCAAATGAAGTCCCTTTGTCTTGGATCTGGTCCCGCTCAACAGTCATTTGACTCATCCCCTGAGCTTTTTGATTCCTCCATTTACCCATGACAGATACCACAGCTCAAATTAAGGTGCAGTATACCCAGACTTGCTTGTTTGGAGTTCTGTATCAGCAAGATATCTCCAATGGAACTTCCTCCTGAGGAACCTGCAACTTCTCTCGGACCTGGGTTTGAATCTCAGGATCTGTCTTTCAAAATGGCAGATCCCACTTCTGACACCAGACTTTGTAACGGCCGAGCTAGGTCCTAATAATACCTCCTTGGAGTATGGCACCAGGGATGAGTATACTTCTTATCAGCTGACTAAGGAGGGGAGAATGGAGTAAACTCGAACTCTTGATTTCTTTTCAACCATAACACCAAATGATTCATTTATTATTAAACATTGAATAAAGTCAGTTCATAACCATGACAGTCTTGTTGTTTTGTGCACTAAGCCAAAATACTATCATTGTCTTGAGGTACAGTATGGTATATGATAATTTCACACAAGGTCAGGGTACACGTTAGCACTATACTATTAGTTCATTATATTATTACTTCTTTTGATGAATGAAAACTAATAAGATTTACCATATTTGGATTTCATTGCAATAGAGTTTACTACAGAAGAGAAAATATGACTTGATTCTAATATGTGAAATGTAAAATCTGTAAGGAAAGCACTTGCTTGACTCCATACTTCAACTGTAGCATAATACTTATTTGAAGTGAATTGATAGAGATGGAAGTAAATTGGATGTCAAGTCAGTGAGGAAAACACTCACAGTGACTTAGACAACTAGTAAATTATAAAATAGAAATTTAAATAAATTATGTTTGTATAGATTGCTAGATTAATCAAATATTATTTAACTGAATTTAGAATGTCAAGTCAGTGAGGAAAACACTCACAATGACTTAAACATTCTACTTCCCTAAGAACTTTGTTGGACCTATAATTTAAGAAAAGGAATTATATATTTACAATGTAGAGAAACTTCTCTGTATGACTTTAGCTTCATAAAATAATTAAATAAATAAGCAAATAAATAAATAAAAGTATTGGTCTGAGAGGACAACACTCACTTGACCATATAACTGAGGTTCAAATAACAAATGATATAACAATATCTAGTTTGCTTATAAAAATAAATTGGAAATGACTAGAATGCATATAATTTGGAAGAGAGAAAGGAATTAAAAATAAAAAATAAATTCCTTAAATATTGATTTATGATAAAATAAACTTTAACAAAAGTTTACTGTCCAAAATATTGCCTAAAGTTAAATAACTCTATAATAAACTAACAAAACAAAATTAAAAAAAATATTAAAAAAATAAAACTCACAATAACTGTGATGTACCTAGTTTGATTGCTGATAGCTGACTGAACCCCTACAAGCAGCCCACAAAGCCTTATATACTCCTGAGAAAACCCACAAAACCCACAGCACCCACAACGCCCACAAAACCCACAGTTCTAACAAAACCTACAAAACCCACAGCGCCCACAAAACCCACAGTTCTAACAAAACCCACAATTTTTGTTGGAGTATTCAAACAAGCATGAGCTGGTATTGCATGTGTATATTTAGTCAATCTTCACAATGATCATTTATAGAAATTACCAACTTGACATTTTACACATTGTTACATTGCGATTGTATTGCCCCAAGAAAAGAAAAAATAATCAGTTTTGTAATTCGCGGCACATACCGTGTTATGCTGTTGCTGATGGCAATGGTTCGGAAACTGTTATGCACTGTTACAATATTACCGAGGTAGACCGCATGACAGGGCAGTCAACGTGTGCATGTACCAAAGAAACAAAGAAGAGGAAAAAAAAACAAAAAAACTTACATGCGATGATGTATACAAATGAAACATCAGGGGCTATAAACACAGTGAGTATGTACCGTGCGTTCTTAAACGGTTAACTAGAAATAGTCATTAATCAAATTATCAAAGATGCCAGCCGTCGGCATTGATACTCCCTATTTTCGCTAACTCAAAACATGTAGACTATACCAGCTAACAGTTAATCGACGAAGTAAACAAAACAGAGGATCCTAGAAAATATTAATGTCAGCTCATTTGAGCAATTCACTGACAATGCACTGACTTAAAAAAAAAAAAATCGAGACCGAATTGGGCGGCTTGTAGCCTGGGCCGCTGTATTATCGCGGTACATACTGTTCTTACTGGTACATATTAATACTGTTTTGATATTGTTGCTTACTTTTAATTTGTCAAGTTTCAATGACTTTCCCTCTTTCTATTCCTATAAAAAATCTTTGTCAAACGAAGCGCTCAAATGTAAATAAAACAGCATACGATGGCTGACCCAGATTAACGTACCATGGGGAACAACTCTATATTATCGCGGTATTTGCTCAACTTACGTATGGTAGCACACAAGTATTATAATAAAAATAAAATACGACTTACCTATGAGAAGAAATGTCCACGCTTGTACTGGTTTAGTATTTCCACAATAAAAAGGATCCAATGATAAAATCCAACACACAAATGTAATTCAAGTGTAAATCCATGCGGAATCCATGAATAACAACATTACAAATTAAATGCAACAATTATTTATCTTTATATGAATTTTAAATGCAAAATGGGCAAAGAAATGTAACTATATAACAACTATTATTAATATTATTATTTTTATTATTAAAATATTACAGATTTAAAGAAAGTTTAACTGTTATTACATTCTTATGTACGTACGAGAAATATGATCAGCAACAACAGTTTGTGAATGTTGGTCCATATTGGCTACCATGAAATGAACTCGCAACCTTGACCTTGTAAGAACATGTATGTCATCCTCAGTATATGACCTATAATCATCAAACATCAGACGATACACTGAATATATTTCGTAACCAAAGCCAATGCAGGTATAGCATGTTCGACTGGATTTTTTTTATATGATGATCAACGTAATTGCATGAACTTTACAAAAACGTGATCTTCATTCTTTTTCATCGTAAAGTTATAAAAAATGTTGACATTTTAGAGGAAATTGTGCTGTAAGATATTTGAATCCTTACTGCTACAGCTTTACATCTGTAAACAACCGCTAGACGGCGTGTGTCCAAAATTATTCGGAAAATCCCGTTTGCCGCGATAATATAGAGTCCGCGATAATACAGCGTTGGACTATATGGTGTTTCCCGTATACAAGCATGCATACCTCACTCCCTAAATGCAGGTTATTACAATACCAACACATAACGACTTACGTTATTGGTTTTGAAACATAAGTAACCTATATTTTATAGAGAGCAATTACTTCACATTTTGATTCATTTGATAATGTACCATATATGTTATATTCTTTATATATGCTGTAGTAATGTATGCAGCACTAAGATTGTTCAAAATGTTGCACTATACCGAAGATTTTTTGTTAATATAGATTTTAAATCGTAAAACGGGATCTAATGTTTAAGTCCTGTTGTAAACAAAACAAGGGCATATTCGGAAAATTACAAAATATATTTAATGAATGAGGTGAAATGAATGTAAAACAGATAATAATTAAAATATTCATTGTACATATTTGGTCAGTTAAATAATTTTCAGAAATTTGAATTTCTTTTTCTGCTCAGCATATTAGAAATGTGAAAATTCATAATTGTATGATGCTAATACAAAATGCTTCTTCACTTTTGAATATATCAAATAAGCATTCTATTGTACAGTAATTTCCCATCACTTCAGCCTCCTGGTTGATTATTTACATAACGTAGATCAATAAACAATCAGTAACCATAACACTATCAAACGCCATAAGATGGTTTACAAATTGACTAAAGCAGTGTCAAACCAAACCCATACACAAACGTCATACAATTATAAAAGTACGAGTGCAAAACCACCAAGCATTATATGAACACCTGTGCATGAATCTGTTAAATTTTTAAATACCAATTAGTCGATTTACTACCCAGGTCCCAGGTCCTGCACCGTGAAAGCAATCATCGAGGTGGTAATAATAAGAATTAGTATCCTGCTAAAAGTATATAATGTGTTTTGCGATAGATATATTTTCAGTAATGAAGAGGTAAACTCTGGACCATTTGCAATTAATATTTATTCACTCAGACTTTTTATCAATCATTTGAAAGTGTAATTAGCAAGCTTTAAAGATCTTGATTAGTTGGTTGGCTTTCAACTACTTCAATATAGTATTGGCTGCACAATACAGAAGAAATGGATTTAAGTAGTATCTTGACTTTTATCTCAATAGGAATAATTTTATCTCAAAAGGAGTAGTTTTATCTCAATAGGAGTAGTTTTATCTCAAGAGGAGTGGTTTTATCTCAGTAGGAGTAGTCCGTTATCATGTTGGAAGTGTACTTTGGACGACTTCTTAATTAATCTATTACCCAGAAGGGTCATCTGTTATGGCTCTTCCGTCTTCACAGATAGGGATTACAGGAGTACTATGAGAGACAGACAGAGACAGACAGATCGTAGGCAAATAAAATACGATTCATCTACCGTTACGAACGATCATACCATTCCAATGAAACCAGAAGCCTCATACTGTTACGACACTATGGTGTTAAACTAACAGAGAACAGCGAAAACCAAGCAGTTTTGTCAAATTCAACAAATATTTAATTTCCCTAGAATAAAAAGTGAAAATTTAAAAACAACTTACGGTATTGTGAATTAAATCCCAAACAGTCCTAAAAGTTCTATCAGAAGTCCAAACGTATAAGAGTTCGAACTGAATTCCAGTGGTGTTTCAAATAAATTCCAATATTGAAATGTGTTGATTTGCCTGTAGTCTCGAACGTGCTAATATGCCAATGGCCTGGAATGTGGCGATGTGCTAAGTTTTTTGATGTTTCACAATATAATCCGATGTTTTCCTTGACTGAATTCAATATAATTCCAAATTAATGTTTTAGTCCAAGAAGTATTAAAGAACACTATTTCCAGTGAAGTTAAATAAATAAATCCACCCAAATTAAAAACTGAACACTACAATAAGGCCGATTCCGCTTCGGATGTTAAAGCATGAATGAATAATCGTTATGTAAACAACTTTGTATACCTCTCCACTTGACCTAGGTCACAATTACCATTTTCTAGAAATACTGTCACATAATGGAAAATTTATTTTCTGGAACGTTCTAAGGTCAGAATCAAGACTTATCTTTAACTCAAACTGAAGTAAACATGTTTACAATTAATAATTATCTGAATATTTAACTTATGATCATGAAGATTTATTAGCTATGTTGTTTACAAAATAAATATCACAGGTCAGGTAGACCATTAACTTGATTTTGTACTGAGGTAAATTACATATTGCAGGTATACATAACATAAAATCACTGAAAAAGACAACAAACAAAACAAATAAACATAAGACAACAAGAGAAGTTGTTGTTGTTGTAGGGTTTAACGCCATTTTTCAGCACAAGATAGGCTATACATGGCGGCCAGTATAATTGGTGGAGTGTTACGTGACAAGGGCTCGTACTCAGTAACAAAGAAAAATGAAAGCCAACAAGCTTTGTATATTTTAACAAAATAATTTATTTCCCTAGAAAACAATGTAAAAATTGGTAAATAGGACTCATGGTTTGTGAATATAATCAAAATTTAATCCTAAGAATGAAAAAACACAAGTCCTATCACTAAAGAGTTCTATTAGAATCCAAGTTCGAATCTCGACGACGTACAAATATGGAAGGCGATGACGTCAGATGTGGTCCAATGTACGAATATCAACAATTCCTCAATTGAATCACAGTTTTTGTTTCCGAATAATTCCAGAATAAATTTCCATGACTATCTTTCAGAACTTTTTATAAGAAAGTCTACTTGTTGAGTTTCCAGGAGAATAAATTATTAAATCCAAAAATCAGATGAAAAACAAACAATCTGGTAACAAATAAAAATAACACCTTGTTCCTTCAAGATGTTAAAACGACTCGGCCAGAAGAATATTAAGAATGCGTATTTAAACCCCCAAAACATCATTTCAAGTCTCGCAAGATGGGTCGTGTGGTCTCTTACTACAAGAAATCCATCACGCACGCCAGTGTATCCCCACTTAAAAACCAATCATAAATAAACGTTGCTTACACACGGTGATCACGCAAGGAAAGTATGGCCCCAATACTGACCAATCATTTTAACTGCCTGCTTACGAAGTTCCCAACCTAAGACGAACTAGGTTAACTATAAATAATTCTCATGTAACACTTTTACGTCTTAAATAAACAACACTTACTAAAAGAAAATCTCGAAGAATTTTGAATCCTTTCAATAATCATTACAATAAAATGTAATGAAACAAAAATAAAAAAGAATTTTTAAAACTAACACACAAGCAATTTAATTACATATACGTAACAGGAGGAAGAACCCGGGAAAACCCCGGTAAGAACCAATGACCCACAAGAAGCTACTCACAAGCTTTCTCACGTACCCACATTGGCCGAACCCGAGACTCGAACCCACGCAGACAGAAGTGAGACGGCAGTGATCCGTAACGGTGAGCGCTTTAGACCACTCGGGCCCCGACAAGAGAAGTATTTGAAGGCATTCACGCAGGCGATTTTAAAGAAGACGGGAGTGATCCTGGGCCAATGCTATCTACATTCAATGGATTGAAAGTTTAGATCAATAAAGTCAGTCATTCGGTAGCTCCGGACGATTTTCACCTTCCAGCTCCCCCAAAAATGACTTCCAGAGACTTCAAAACGAATCTTTACACTTATGCTGTTAAATTTAAATAGTTAATCGTCAATCCTTTCACGTTACATAGGATATTAAGTTCTCCTTGTTTGTCTCTGTTTTGGTAGCTTTAATATTTTACGACCACTGGTAAAATTCGAGTTGGCTCTTGATGATGTTTGTAGCCCCAAGCTCCTGAACGCGAATCTTCGATGCATCGGGGACTGCAGCCAGATCGGTCGATGTAAATCAACTAAGTAAATTCAGTCTCTCCTAGAAGGTTCCATTTTGCCATGATGGCAAAATTTGTCTTAATCACAAATCTTAAAGTGTCAGAAACTAATTTTTATAAACCTGGTTTCCACAGTTTTAGGCAAGGTATTGAGTGAAAATGCGACTGAATGGCTAAATTTCATCTGTCAACAAGATTAAATTGTATTCATCAATATCTTACGAAATGTCAGTGCTTGATAGACACACTGACGCGTTCTTGGTTGTGTGCAGTATTAGCTGTGGGTGTAGTGTGTATAAGCACTCCTACGTTGTGCGATTTGTATTTTTACAGACAGATAGAATTTATTCTCAAGTATTTCGTTTACCAGTAGATTCCTTGTGGCCAATTTTATGAACAGTACATGCAAAGAAATGAGCACCAAATACTCCTCTCGACACAAATGTCAGGTACTTCTTACGACTGGCAAGAAAAAGGACGTTGGGCTCCAGAATATCAACGCCGTCGAAGAAAACGAACCTCCAAGACAGGAGAAAAGGGAAAAGACGGTCAATGCTAACATTAACTATTATCACTATTTAAAAAAAAAACGTCTGTCTGCAAAGTGTATGTGACAGGATTGAAACCGCATGGATTTTGGACCGAGTTAAACACCGAACACAATATTTGCGAATTAAAAATAGATTATGAAATGAAAATAAAACTATGAAATAGATAAACACGTCGACCCTAATAATGATTTACTATGTACACTGACAATTTAATATATATATATATATATATATATATATATATATATATATATATATATATATATATATATATACATGTGAAATAAACAACCATTTATAAAATGATCCGAAACTACCGCACTCAATATTTAATCAACATAAAAGAGTACGACTCATGTAATGTATAAAAATGAGAAATAAGGTTCATGTAACTATATGATACAAATTGAATACGGCTCATTCAACCTGTAATGTGTCGAATTTTGAATAAGTATGGAACCTTAAAACTGAATTCATTGCGCATTAAAATTTTATTACAGTCAAGCCAGCAAGGTCTTTGTGAAGGGTCACTTCGACCTTTTCTTCATGTCAGTGTTAAACTTGAAAGGCCAGCATCTACGGCTCACTTAGAATTGACCCGGGCATCGCAACGCTGTCCTGGGAAAGTAAAACATTAAAGTGCCGACCATAACCGCTTGATAGGAACGCATATCAGATAGTCACTTTCAAAGGGAAGTTGATATGCATCGTATTTCTCAGATTCTAGCTGTCAAAATCTGACGAAAGAAATAATTATCTTGGGGAAGAATTAGGAACCGCTGATTACGATTGGTCAGTTTAAATTAAGGCGTACACCTCGGAAGTAGTGTTGAATTTAAAAGTAACCACTTTGGTCGAATTCTTTTGTCCGAGAGTTTTCCTGCTAGAGACAAAACTCGTCTGGCTCCGGGGAAAAAAACTAAAAAATAGTGCTTTCCTTGTTAAACAAGTAAAAGGGACCAGGTGGCTGTCTTGTACGAAAAGACAGGCTTTAATGCTAGGACGCACAATTTCTGAAAGAGAACAGCATTAAGGAAACAGCTCCCAGGAACAGACGGGGACAGTCCGAAGACGGAAGTCCGGAAAAGAGAGGAAGCGTTCAGAATAGAAAGATCAAGCAAGATCAACGTATACACGTGAAGGTGGGAAGACGTGTGATAGCGGAGACAAAGACAGGAAGCGACGCTAGGTGATGCAAATCAGGCGTGGACATTTTGCTCGTTTCACCACTCGTTACCATGATGAGCGAATCCAAAACAGAACACTGCTATTGAAATTCCGTTAACATAAATTTTTTTTTTTTTTTTTTTTTTTTTTTTTTTTTGTTATCGATTAAATGTTTCTTTTCTTGTCTAAAGGGGGCTCGTATGGTATTATTTCTTCTCAATAGTCTTGCTCAGTTCTCTGTTGATGTTCTATCTATCCACTCACACCGGGCAGTAAAATCGAGGGAGGTCATCCTCTAGATAACGACAGCCAAATCTAATTAACCATCCCTCTTTACCAAGAGGGACAACGTTACACAATCATATCATATAAGAAAATGAACATAATTCATGCAACCATATGCTTTAAAGAAATGAGTATGCCATATGATTGAAAGAAACGAGTGGTTCATTCATGCAACCCCATGTTTTAAGGAAATGAGTGTGGTTCATGCAAGCATATATTCTTATAATAAATCACGTTCACTGTCCGTTTACACAGTCCGGAATCAATATCCTTTGCCGAATTTTCACTGTCACAAATGACGCCTAACTTCCAGCAAATCTGCCATACGGCCAGTTTCGCTGCTTGATATAACAGCTACGTCGTCACATGCTGGTTCAACTTATAACCATAGCTACGTTGCCACACTGCTGGTTAAACATATAACCATAGCTACTTTGTCACTCTGCAGGTCACGTCACAGGGCCTCGTTACAGTATCCGTCGATGAATATAGGGCTGGTAAGTCCAACCTGATCCGCCTCCAGCCCTCTTTTTCTTGACGGATACTCCTAATTTTCTTTGTAACAAGCCCATGTGAGTCATGCTACAATATTATCGACTATATACTGCCACACTGCTGAAGTCCTTAGCTGCCACAGGCTATAAATAGACCAACCTGGCCATCGTATTATACGCTGAATAAACATTAATATGAGTTTCTCTTAACTCATAACCAACATATAAAATGCACTAAACATGGCACCCAATCCATAAAATACATGCTACCATCAATTTTCTATATCAGTATAAAGTCCTCAATGGTGAATTGCAACAAACCCACAATTTTCTATACCCAAAACACTGTATAATTTTCTATACCCAAACACTGTATAATTTACTGTACCCAAACACTACAATTCTCTATACCCAAAACACTGTATAATGTTCAGAATTTTAAACCTCAAGAATGCAAGATAAAAACGGTGTATCTATATCAGGCATTAAAATACAGACACAATTACAAATTTGAATTGTGTAATATACTGCTTACCCTTTAGACCGACAAGTAGATCTCAGCTCCTTTTTTTTCTGACACTACTGGTAGCGGAGATCAATCGGGCCTGGCCGTATTTCATAATGAAGTTATCACCCTCCAATCAGTTCTGACTATGGGACGCTCGCAAGCAAGTAATAATTTATTTCAACTGACCTTTGTATGCCGATGATAAGTACAATCCCTCTTCTTTTGACCCATGGCATTAAATCCTTCAGAACACTTAACTTTTTTAGTATTAATCCTGTCTGAACAGAACACCTCTTTATACGTCATTTACCAACCGTTTTTTAAATTACTGACGCATGCGAGGAAGGCAACATCACCCCAAGGAACGAGAAACGGCTCGACTTAACCACAGTTCTGTTGCAAGCATTAGTCAGTTCCTAAAGATATAGTCCTCGCTAAAAAAAAAAGTTTCTAAGTATTACTCTTGCCTTGGGGTGATACTATTTGAATTCGACACATGCGTCAGCAATTTGAAAAAAAGGTTAGTAAATTATGGTTACACAGGTGTTCTGACAGGGGTTAATATACAAAATACGAGTGTTCTGGAGGATTTAATACCATGGGTCAAAAGATGAGGGATTTTACTTAGCATCCGCATACAAAGGTCAGTCTAAATAAATTTATTACTTGCTTGCGAGCATCCGATAGTCAGACCTGATTGGACGGTGAAAACTTCAATATGAAATACGGCCAGGTCCGGTTGGTCTCCCCTACCAGTAATGTCAGGAAAAAAAAGCGGAGATCTACATTTTTGTCTTCTTACCCCTATGGCTGTAGTAAGTTATTTACTATAGACGCTCCCTGACAAGATCTAGGCGATCGCTTTGCCTGTATATGACAATATGCCTCCTATATATATACTTAAAAAAAGATAAAAACCGTGCAGGAACTAGGGGTAAAGTACCCGTGCACATCGTTATATATGGGCATCTCGCCGCCAGCGACCTACGACGATATATTTGTATTACTCAGTTACCACTGGAAGACAAGAAAATAGAAACGAAAAGAAAACTATTATAGTCAACGCTATACACATCAACCAAATCAATTAAACAGAATTGTTCTAAGGCATTACCAAGTTATGTTCTTGCCTGATTTAGTGACTGTGTCCCATGAAAGTGAGCAGCAGAGAGGCTGAACCCTACAACTTTGTAGAGACCTTATTTTTGAAAATTAAGGGTTCCTACGAAGGCTGAAAAAAGAAGTTTTTGCCTTAATAATGAAAACTTCTTTAATTGACCAGATTTTTTCACAATCTGGTCACTACGCGTATGTCCTTCACCCTCTCTGCTGCTATAAATTAACCAAAGATTTCATCTAAACCTACACGATACCTTGATCTTGGATCGTGTAAATTTATCGTTATAAATCCAAACGGAACAGCTTGTGCTTTTGAAAAGAAGTTTTTAAATTTAATCATGTCCATGTCGCCTGAACACCAAGTATAATAAATATTCTGTAGAGTATAATTATCTACACCATTAAATACAACTAAAATATTGCAGTTGTCTCTGATTACTTTTGGAATTTGTGTATATCTCTGAGTAACATAAATCACATCCGTGTTTTTATGTCTACCTCGAGAAAATATTCTAGCTGGATTTGATTGTTTGTCCAGCATAACATCATCTAACACTACTAAATTATTAATGAATCCATCTAGATCATCTACAGATGGTGCTTCATCAATATCGGTTATAAAATCAATAATATCATTTCCATCCAGTAGTTTTGCATTTTTATTAAAATCCTTAAGTACTTCATAACACCTCTGATCATCTACAAATGGTGCTACTAAATACAGTTTGTTCCACTTCAGCCATCGCATTATTAGATTAAGCAATA
>JAECUM010036006.1:0-17278 GCA_016617855.1 Megalonaias nervosa
TGATACTAATCAGTTGATTGTTTACGGAAATAATTTTAGAATACCTCCTGATGTTTAGTTACTAGCATATTATTGCCTGTGATCTTTTACAGGTTGCAAATTTTACGATTAAATTTAAGAAAACATTTCAAGTTATAAATCATGCTATCCATGTTTATAAATTAGAGAATAATTTGACTGCAGTAGACAATGGGGAATAAATGCATGTTTTTTTAGCTATTAAATATAATTCAGTAATATACGACTTAAACAAAATATTAAGGTTTTAAGGGCATTTGATTCAAAAGATAAAATTCTAGGGAAAATTGTTTCAATAAAATAAACCTGTTTGTTGCTTTATTGGACGCAATAGTTGAAGCAAATACACATAAAAATGAAATGCTTTCTATGAGCTTGAATTATCGTTTAATTACAACGAGGAATGACAATTGGTTAGCTAAATCTTGTTTGGTTTCATTACTGCTTACTGGCGTCCATTTAGTCTTACTGTTGAGTATCTATCATATCCACCAAAAATCTTTTATCATTACTGCAACTTCATACAGCCTTATTTAAATTATTAGTGTAGATATCATGATAGTCTGATCTAATTAATTTTTTCTCTTCGTGGTAAATAGTTTAGTATAATTTGCAGTCCATATGGGCTCAAATTGTGATGTATTTTCTTTCCTTGCGAACGTTGAGATGGGTACTCTAAACATACAATCAATGACATCGGCCAGTGGACGTAAGAAGAGCGTGACTCTAATCCTGCTGTACGGCAGCGAACTTTGGTATGAGCTTACATAGGCAATCTATTGGATTTGAACAAGTTAAAAACACTCAATAGCAAACCAATGCAGGATTCACTGAACAAACATAGACATGTGTGAGTCAATGCCGCAGTTAATACTAATCTCATTCGAAATTGATTGGCGTAATCTTTTCGTTCTAGGTGAACTCTGCACCCTGTCCAGCAACATCACCTCAAAAAGCATTCCTCATACGCTTTCATATGTATTTTGAAAGCTCCTACTTTGTACAATCATATATTTGAAATTTACATCAGAAGTATTGGTATACAGATTTCCACTTCATTATTCAATCTCAGTGAATACAATTAGTCAACACGATTATACATCAAACGAAGAGACTGCTCGGCGTTATAGAATCAGTAGGCATAATGCTTTTAACATTACTTTATAACCACAAATTCGCCCTTCCACTTAACCTGCATTGCGAAGAATAATAATAAATGCGAATAAACCAGATGTATGGCATCCCTGTTGATATTAAAGCCAGGCCATGATGTTGACTCAGTGTCACCAATGTGGTGAGCAGTATACCGAACAACTTCAGCATGTGACCGCATAATCTATGTCACTTGAACTACATGTAGAACTTAACCAAAGTAAGGACGAGCCAAGTTACCAAACCTCCTAGGAACTGCCATCAAAAGTATACTGAATAAACCACAACTTCACCATCTTTAGATCTGTTTATTCCAGCTTCTCGTCCTTGTATAACGGTGGTTCTTCTTACACCCGAAGATCAAACATTTGTCAGAAGTGACACTTGTCCAATCATCTCCTCACTAAACTTTGTAGTTACAAGACCTCATTATAAAGGCAATGTCATCATTATTAATGGACTCGGATTGTAATGTTAAATCTTTCTGAGATTTAATGTACGAGTGTGTGACATACTGTATGGTTTTATTTGTTCCTTCCTTATCTGTATTAGTTTAGTATAAATCATTTACTTTCTGGAATGTTTTTCGAAATTATCAAAAAAAAGTACTAAATTTTACTCTTTCTGTCATGTGCGCTATTTATTAAAATGATCTATCGCCGTGTTGTAAATAAAGATTGACTGATTTATTGATTAACTATTGTTTACTTAATTCCTCATTAAAAGCTAAGTAGCATTCTCTTACTCATCATCATCATCATCATCATCATCATCATTGTCATTACGCATAATAATGATGTTTATAACGCAGTTATTATGTTTCTATATTTTTGTAGTGTTTCGTGTAGTAACTACATGCCTGCATTAAACATCAGAAATGAAAAATACTATAGTTAAAATTGATATTGCCTGTGAACACACTAAATTTATACCATGGGTTTTGCATCCTTCTTTGTGACAATACTTTTGTATCTTATACGTAAGTAATTGTTATGCTGTTAAAGTCTTCTGTAGAGATGATAACAATGGGCAGTATGTCATTTGAGCAGACGAAGGAATTATGTTGTAGATGGTGGAGATAACCCGACGTTTACCTTCAATATCACAGAAATATAGAGCGCCACCCGCAGTGTACCGTCTCGTAATAATCTCAACAGCCAGACTTGTGAGTATGCTTCATATGCTTCCGGATGCCTATAGAGGCAGAAAGGATATGCCCTCAGAACATTGCATTTTAATTCTGTTAGTAATATTTCTTTATGAATGGCCTTGTTTCTAACACATAGGATCCATTAATGAGCTAATTAGCTCACCAACACACTTTAGATCCAAACTATTCATGAATAAAAGAATTAGAAAGATCAGTATTGTTAGTGCTTAAATTCATTTCTTTAAAACCATTAAATCTGTACTTTATGATTGACCATTAATCCCATTACTTTATTTCACTTGAAAACAGTTAATCACAACATCAATCTTTTGGGCGTCACGTGTGAGCCAAGCTACTCTCATTTGGCGCTTTCAGAACACTCTACCAGCACAGGCTAAACTCTCCCACTTTCTTCCATTTCTTCCTGTTTGACCTCAGATGTCAAGGATTTTACCAAAGGTAACCGAAAATTATTATAAATGTTGTCATCAACGAGCCAGCAAGAGTTTTGGTGTTTTCTTTCATCTTTTCTTAATCCTAATTTCAACGGAATGTGTTGGTTCAGTTTTGCTGAAGAGAATGATTTGAAGATGGCAAATAGTTATGCAGTATATTGACAGTTTTTGGCCTTTCAGAACAGTCGACGAGAATCACACATATATATGATCCCATTCAGTAACTACATCAGACATTTTATCAGAATTACTGCAGGTGGGTGCATTTCATTATATCTCACCTATTACTTTCATGACTTGTTGAAACTTAAGAAAGCTAACAACGTCAAGTTTAATTCATTACTTACATAAAGTAAGGGTAACAATGGCTTTAAAATTAATTTCATATAATACCAGGTTCATAATGTCATCGACAATTTTCCGCAGCAACTTACTACATCATTGTGATTTTTTGTGAAATTCCATTCATAAATGAACACATGCTCCATCCCAAAAATGCGTTGTTTATGGATTCATTACATTCCTAACATACATATTTTGCCCCTTGTGAGGAGACATTAGATCCATTCGGACCCATAAAACGTGAAAAATCGCTATCCAATTGAGGCTATTGATGCTCCTGTTACTGGAGTAGTTGTTGTTTCTTTTATTGGCGTGAGATTTGTTTATGTGTTTTCTATTACTGTATCAATATTCTCCTTTGTCGCATTCACTATCTGTTTTTGTTGTTGTCTTTGATGTTAATATTGCTGATATTATTCTAGTTCCTGATTTTAGGTCAATAGTAATCACAGTTTTACATGCGTTTAACTGTTCGGGCCCCTTAACTGCAGTCAATAATGCTGCACCTACAAATGGTGTTGTTATTTTTGCTAAGGATGGTGTTTCTTTTTCTGGTGCCGTAGCAATCCCTTTTCTAGTACTGTAACAATAGCCATAGTCTTTTCCTGACCCTAGGTGTCCTTGATTGCCTCAGACACCGTATTTGTTGTTTACTAGGTCACCTTCATGCCCCCATTGGTGAACCTCAGTTATTATTTGAGTTGAGCTCACTGTAATTGTTGAAGTAGTTACATTTGGTAATTGTGAGGTATAACAGGCCAGAGGTTTTAGATTTGTTGAAGGTGATCTTCGTGTGGGGAGGGTAGGAGATGCAGAACATACATATGAGGCCGGTCGAGAACGTAAAGTTGTAGCATGCTCCTCCCATTGTGCCTCATTCGTTCTTCTTTGTGCCGTTCTTCTTCTTTGGAGTCCACTTCTCCAATTATAACTATTAGCGTTATCTTCCCAAATTAACAAGAGCGTTGTACGTTTCGCCTGGGCGCAAAAGCTCCATCCTATAGCGACTTCATGGTGGATTCGCCTTTCCGCATTCAGGGAGCTGGTACAAGATTAATGTCTCTATCTCTGTATTTGCCCGCTTTAACACTGCTTACTATTCTGTTAGTCGATGACTAGCCAGATGCAAGGGATGCCCCGCATTATATATCCGAATTTTTTTTCGAAGTTAGGTTCGAATGGTCTTGTAGACAAGGTCTGATCATCTCAACTAACTTCTATCTTGGACACATTGTAGTGTTTAAACTCGAAATGCTTTTTATCGTGAGCTACGTTGAGGGCTTCATTGTTGACGATGCCAATGTTTAAACCTTTGGGTAACTGTCCTTGGAAAAGATGATACTTAATCTTAAGCGGTACTGGTGAAGGTTTTCACTTCCACTCGAAGCATCTGATACTTGGAGGTAGTTCTACTCAAAGTGTCACTTATGTTGTTTCCCAATTTAGGTAACACTTCCACACAGCGTACGTAGAGCTGGGCTTCTTGAATGATGGTTTTGTACTCGCTTGCATTGGACATCAAATGAATAACGGTACTGCTGTGATTCAGCCTCAGGCGGGCATCCACTCCATTCAACATGTCTTGAAACCACAAGTCCAAAATCAAACGTTCCATCAGTTCTAAAGTTCGCCCTTGTTGGATTTTCATTCGACGGTCATTAAATATCACAATGTGAGGATTGTCATCTTCTGTCATGGCTGTGTATTTGAACTTCTCCAACGTGTCAGGTTTCCATACCACACAAGCATCCAGATAGGTGTGTTTGACTTCTCCGTACGTCAAGAGATTTTCAAGGGACGCTCAGTAAGGGTAAGTATCCATGCTGCTGCTTACCTGTTTGCTATTCAAGTACAAATCCACTTAGCTGATCAAGGAATTCATTAAATTGTTGACGCGAGCTACTCTGTCATTGGTACATAGATCGGTATCATCCGTATTGATAAGTTTGACTTTCAGGTACAAGTAACTGCTGTTCAGATCGATGTAATCTTCGGTCTGTCCTTTGATTTCAGATTCGATTAGGACTGAAGTCGTCAAAGACTAGACAGGATCAAATGCTACCCATTAGGATTCTTGCATCGTCATCATCGTGGGTGGCATAGCAAACAGATTCAATTCTGACTTGGAATGTTCGCAAGAATATCGGCGCATCATTTTTCTTTAGTAATCTAAAACATCTAATTCTCTAGCTGTTTTTCTTTTCTTAATCTATCGCGCAACGTGGTTATGAACCCTTTAGGGGTGTCGGCGTCTCCTTCTGCCTTGTTCTTCCTGTGGCGTGAATGAGGAAGGAATGCTTTGGTCAGCAACCATCTATACTGACCTCTCGCGGAGCCAAAGGATCTTTTCCAGAAAAGATCTTTTCCAATTTTAAGCAAGACATTTTTACCTGCTCTGAAGATGGCTTTTGGGGGATTTTGTTTGTCGACGATGGTAGGTTCCAAACGAGGGTTGTTATTGCTGCTTTACGGGCCTTAACAGGAAGACTCCCGTTGTGACTGGAATATTTCAGGGAAGTATTGGATAGAAGGTAACCGATGCAACTGCTGAGTAAAATGGTCAACAATTGTATTTTTCCTTATTGCAAACTCAAATTGGCGATATCGGCACCGATGACACAATATACAAGAAAGATTTGGTAGAAAAAGACAAATTGCTTTGAAACCCACAGGGGTTGTTTTGTAGATCTTGAAGAGAAGAACTCTGAGAAGGAGCGGCCGCTGCATAACGGCATATGATCACTTCTTTCTATAGTCGATGACTTGCGAAGCATCGATCCCAGAATCAAAACTCGCGGGATAACCTTTTCAAAAGCAACATTACTTCTTTGACTCGGCGTTTGCCTACTCTATGGGTTCTTCGATGCAGAATGTTTTCGATGTCGTACACGTCGTCTTCTGTTTTGGTCACTCGTTGTAACTAGAGCAAGTAGAAAGTTCCCTTTAACACTTCGGCTTCGGCTTTCATGTCCTCCAATTTATAGAATGAGTCTCTCGTGAGAATTTAAGGTTGTGGTAATTATGGTGTCTTTGCAGGATCTGATAGTAAATAGTTCACAGGGAATCTGCTGGCAAACGAAATCCCAAAAACAAAGTCACTAACACACACACCATATGGCGTCCGAAATTCAAAGGAAATAGTTCTTGTAAATGGTTTTGGTAATCTTCCAGGGTCTGAATATTTTTTATTGTCTTCCTTCCATGGAATCTGTTGCAACGCTACTGATGAAGGTCGTGGCATGGTGATAAGCTTTCATACCTAAGTCAGGCAGATTTTGAATGTCCTTAGTTAGTCACACTCTTTTAGCAGAGTTGAAGACATCGATGTATAGAATAATTTCGGACCACTGTCCATGAGGTTAATCTTCTAATGTAAACTGTCTAAAGATGAATACTCTGAGGAACAAAGTATTGATCAAGATAAATCTAATTACCTTGTTGACTTTCTTCACTTTCCTCTTGTGAATTTCTTGAAACAAAATGTTTTACAGTCACAAATTGAGATTTTGATCTTGCAATCCAAACTTTCTTGCAATTCTTTTGGCAATCCTCGAATATTTCTTTTCCAATTTGGCTTCAATACTAGACTCCAATCAGTTCATGGTGTTGTCCTACTTTTGTCTCATGGCTAATCTGGTTTCATAAACATATATTATTATTATATTATATTACTTGGGTCCCACCAAAAGAAAGTAGTGAGAGTGCTTAGACCATCGAGCATGTTCCAGGTAAGCCGAGTTTGTATGCACGCACTCGTGAACGGACACACCCAAAGAAGCACCTGACTTTATTTCCTTCCCCCATGCAAATAAATCCAGATATTTAGGACACTTTCCCTTGAACGTTTGGAATCGATTTTCAAAGTCGCAGTAACCAAACAAAGTCACAGGCAATGTGTGTTTTTCTTTGATGGGTGCATATCGTTGCGTTGGCGGTGACATTCCGAGTATTGTTTTCACAGGCATGGAGGAGATCCGTGGGGTGGGTGGATGCACGGAATCGCGTTGACTATGAAGACCAGTATAGAAGCAAAGAAGACGATAATGAGTGGCATGCGTAGGGTTTGATACTCACAGCATCACTTTATATCGCGGTAGTAGTAGAAACGTTCTCATGTTGTGCTCAATCGATGATGTCACAGGGTACGGCATTGATGCGATCGCAAGGTGCAACATTTATCACCGAACTTGAACCACTCGTTCGCTTGTGACTGTGTGAAATTATTAATCTTTCTTGTTATGTGTTTCTCCTATTTGTCTTTGAAGTCTTTACATTTATCTACAGGCTAATATCGGCGTGTCGGCAAGGTAAAGTGAAGTGGCTTGGAAGTCGCACTCGCTTCTGGTACACAATTTGATATTTGTTTCCAGAGGGCGACTTATTATTTCATGTGTTGATAACCGTACACTTTTGTGCGGTTCATAGGTGATCACTCCAAAATCTTGACATTCCAGACTGCAGAGCTTCTTTCAGCACACCAAGGTGCACTACTTCTGTTACGTATATGTAATTAAATTGTTTGTGTGTTAGTTTTGAAATTCTTTTTATTTTATTTTTGTTTCATTACATTTTATTGTAATGAACATTTTCATGGGATTCAAAATTGGTTTTCAGAAATTCGATATTTTCTTTCAGTAAATGTTGTTTACCTAAGACGTAAAACGTGTTACATGAGAATTATTTTTAGTTAACCTAGTTCGTCTTGGGTGAGGAAGTTGTAAACAGGCAGTTAAAATGATTGGTCAGTATCAAGGCCATACTTTGCCTGCGTGATCACCATGTGTAAACAACGTTCTTTTTATTACTGGTTCTTAAGTGGGGCTACACTGGTGTACGTGATAGATCTCTTGTAGTAAGAGATCACATGACCCATCTCGCGAGACTTGAAATGATGTTTCTGGATTTAAATACGCATTCTTAATATTTTTCTGTCAAAGTCGTTTTAACATCTTGAAGGAACAAGGTGTTTTTTCTTTAGTTTGTTGCCACATTGTTTGTTTTTCATCTGTTTTTTGGATTTAATAATTTATTCTCCTGGAAACTCAACAAGTTGAATTTTTTATAATAAAATTCTGAAAGATATTCATGGACATTTATTCTGGAATTATTCGGAGACAAAAACTGTGATTCAATTGAAGAATTGTTGATATTCGTACATTGGACCACATCTGACGTCATCGCCTTCCATATTTGTATGTCGTCGAGATTCGAACCTGGATTCTAATAGAACTATTTAGTGATAGGACTTGTATTTTTCATTCTTAGGATTAAATTTTGGATTATATTCACAAACCGTAAGTCCTATTTTCCAATTTTTTCTAGGGAAATAAATTATTTTGTTAAAATATACAAAGCTTGTTGGCTTTCACTCTTTTCTTTGTTACTGAGTACGAGCCCTTGTCACGTAACACTTGATTCGTTCGATGATGTGCAGTCGGTGTGAAATACTCTTCGTTTGTCTCGGTATTCGTAGCATTAATTTTTAGGACCTCCGGTGTTATTCGTCCGTCCATTCCACTAAATGGTCTCCTTCGAAGTCTGAGTGAGGATGATCATGGCGATCAATGTAGACGCAGACGTCTGTGTCAAAGTACAGAAGGCGATCTCTAACTGGTATAAGTCTTCTTGCAGTTTTAAGTGATCGTGGGCTGTCACTTAGGCTACAATGATGACATATCCAAATTCGTCAGCCAGTACAAACCCCGGTTCTTCTTCGTAAATTCACCGGGATCAAATCTTCGCGAACGACGTCACTTGTTTTATATATTTTGTTTTCTCGTGAATCATCTCGAAGTACCGGGAGGGCTCTGCCAAGTACTCCGTTTTGAGTAAACGCGGACGTTGTGCATTATTGCCCAAAAACAATTCAACATGACTTTGACAAACGAGCGTCCTCCTTCGTTTTTTCACGTGGTCTTCCTGTGCAACTCTTGTCTGAATTTGTCTTGTTCTTCGGGAGTCTGGTACCAGAAAGTATGGCCGCTCGCTTCTTTTTTGAGTTTGAAAAAGTCATCGACGTAGCCCGAGAAAATGCTTTTCTGAGTGTTGTCATCCTTTTAGTACTTTTCTGTCTTGGGAAAGTGGTAAATTTCGTACACTTCTTACAGTTTGTATCCCGGTTTCCCGCTGATCCATGTTCCTATCCAAGCGCTTCTTCCTGTGTGTGATGACATATTTGGTCCTGCTTATAGATTTCGGCACAGGTACGGCACAAAGGAAACATCAGTTTTCCTTGGCAATGGTAGGGTGAGACGGGATGGTACAAGTCGGTTGGAGACAAGACTTTGAATTTGATCAATAGCTTTCGTGTTGACGAATGTTTTTCACGCCGATGTGTTCCGTCAGCAATTGTGGGTGCCCTGCTCGAAAGTGACAATAATTACAACCCAAGGATACAGCTAGCGAACACACATACACATATTTTATTTCTTCTCCTTTATCTTCGTCCGCGTGGTACAGCAAGCATATGGCATTCGTGCGTCCTCCATATAAACTGTGGCGATGGTCTAGAGAGTCGACCAGGTTGTAACTTTCTACGATGCGCTTAAGCTAGGGATCGGTTTTCAAACGTCGATCGATCGTACTCGTGCTCCCACATTCAACCAATTGGTATCCTTCTTGCTCTAACTTTATACGACGCTGGTAAGTTTTCTCGTACAATTCTTCTATGATGAACCGTAAGAATTCGTTTTTTGTGTCACGTTGAGGGTTACAGGTCTGGCATCCGTGAAAACAGCATCTATTAAATTCGTAGACAATCTTGGGATCGTCTAAGTCCCAACCTTCGATCGAATGTTTTCCAATTGTCTTTTCTCTTCCTCCGTTTCAGGCATGTTGAATCCATTTGTCTTCCTTTTCGCACAAATAATGTAGCCAACGCACAGCTTTGGTGGAGTATCGACGTCAGATGAACTCGTAATTTGAGGGCGTATGACTGCTATGGTGTACTGGGGCAAGAATCGGTTGCTGTACACTAAGGAGCACACTTTGAAGATTGTCCATGTTTCTTTCAAAGGACAGATCCCTCCCTACTCCACGAACAGCGCCGAAAAATGTCTACGTTGGAGCCACAATACCTCAACATTTCTTTCTGAAAGTCGAAGGGATGAAAAACGTGAGAGCGGTACCAAGCGTAGAAAGCTTCTCGTTGTTCGGTGCGCATGATGTCCTGATAATAATAGTGTGCGTCAGGCAAATGTGAAAGGCCGGCGTGTTGGTTGGCTTCGATATCGAAAATGTGTGGAAAATATCCTTTGGCCATTTTTTTCATTCCAAACGTTTCAGGCATTCGACTAGAAACCATAGCTAAATAGCTCATGGAATCATTAAACTGTACTTGTCCCACTTGCATGTAGACGATTTTGGCTCCGTTCATTTGTGCCTTGGTGGCATTCGGTGCCTAGTTCTGTATAGTATTTCACAAGAAATTGTCCATCATATCTCGAGACATTGTGAGCCATCACCGTGGCATAGCGATGGCAGTCTCCGTAACGTCCACTGTCCTCTTAGCTCAACATATCCTCGATAGAATCTAAGATCCAGCGGACGAAGTCGGAAAACGTGTTAGGTTCACGAAAGATTTTCTTACGTCCTCCGGGAATCTTGCTACAGTGGGGACATTCCAGGTTTCAGACAAATTCTAATGTCCGTTTGCAAAATGTTATAGTCCTTCATTATCCACTTGTTTAAGCTCATTCGTATATACATTCAAATATTTTGTAATTCTTAAATTTTCTGTTTTCTTACATTCATTTATTGGTCATTTTTCATTCATTTTATTCTTATTTATAAATATATACCTTCAGACTTTTCTGAAGAATTTTTCACTAAATAATTATTATTGAGATTGCCATTAATAATCTGATTCATTCACCTTTCGGTGTCACCAGGTAATGTTAAAATTAAGTACAATGAAAATGACGAACAAACAGGACAATGCTAGATGTTGGAAAGTAAAAGAGTAAACGTAAGAATAAAATTAATGCAATAATGAATAAAGGAACGAACATACTATAAATGAATGTAAGTAAAGATAGAAAATAGAACAATTGCAAAATATATGAATGTGCACGCGTACGATATTAAACAAGAGGATAATAAAGGACCAAAACATTTTGCAAAACGGCCATTGTAATTTTACTGAAGCGTGGAATATAAATACAGGATACAAATTGCCACAATAAGCCAAGGTTACTATTGAATGGGTTTTTATTAACTGTTTTCTATTGACCAAACATTAAAAAACGTATCAATTTTTTATCTCATATATCACCAATTTCCCTAAATTAGAAGATTTAAAGACTATAAAACAGTCCTCTATTTGTTTTACCTGCTAAGCCTAATTAATATCATTCAGTGTTTTTGTAAGCATTGTTCTGAGCAGAGCAACACATTTGACTTAGAACATTTATGTTATTGATTTAACGCTTCAATCTTCAAGTTGTCTAAAACAAATTGCCAACTAATCTACATGTGCAATAAACATATACAAGTTTATCTCTGTTGCAGAATCAGTTCATCCCTGCCTTTACTGAAATTTATATGGGAATTTTCGTTAAACATTTAAATTAATACTAAACTAAATACAACTCCACGCCCAAGTATTAAAGCTTTAGGACAATGGTATGCCTTTTATTGGATGGTAGAACACAAACTACAGTATACCGCAGCGACACTATTCTAGATCAAAGAGTGCGGGCATGATCGCTACAGAATGGTCACATGGATCAAAGGGGGCGCTCTTTCCAAGTTTCAAGGTTCCAGTAGGATCTTTTGTCCTTATCAAGTTCAAGGGTCAAATGGAAAAACATATACTCTCAAAACAAATATGGTTAAAACTGTCAACATCTTATAATGACCATACTATACAATCTTATGCCACTGCTAGTATTCAAAGATTTACGTTAGAGCTAGATTGACTAGCCTTCTTGAAGGTTTCGATTTTGAAAATTAGTTATTTAATATGACCATCGTCTTTCATTTGCCACTTTATGGAACTTATGGTCGGATTAATGGATTAGGTTGAGCGTTGTTCCCTTTCAGAGAAGGCCATTTGATCCATTACAATTTTCTATATTTATTTTGGTCAAAATTCAATTCTGTGCCATTCTTGCTACGTATAACAAAACAGTCTTTGAAAAAAAGAGAAGATATTATGCAGACAAAATTAAATTATTATTAATGGATCATCAACCTATTAGAAAACACTAATAACTGATCAGAAACATTTATCCTGTCACAACGCTAGCTTAAAGGGCACTCTGTTAAACATGGTATGATTTCAATTACACCAAAGAACAACTTCTAAACCTGTGCTAAACATATCACTGCTTAAACAGCAACAGGAATAAGGTTTGAAAATTATGAGATTAGATTGTATGTTTTGTATTGCAAAAGAGATGAAGAAAAAATAACTGAAAGAATAAAGTACTAGTTTTACATTCAAGAATCTGTCATTTATTTTAACATTATATGATATGACTTAGATTGCAATATCGAACTAATATATTAAAAAACGACAACAAATGATTGCTCAGTTTTCAACGATTCTCGGAGTCGGTACTTTTTGTTTTGAGTTTTCTCACCATAGGAAGATCAGACGGAAACTTTTCAAAGGAACTGCTAATTGTCGAAACATTTACCGCAACGGAACTGGAAGAACGAATATAAAACGTTAAGATACCTATTTAAATGCAAAGTGTAATTGTCCATATAATATACTCTGAGGAAATATATTGTAAGTTGTCAGTAATATATTAAAAGCTGTTCAAGAAGCCTGCCATTATTTTGGTAAAAGGTAAGTATTTATACATGTACGTTTGAAAAACACGTTAGTATTATGAATGTATGTGTATATGTACGTCTGTGTGTATCTTCCTAATTTTCTGGCACTTCATTCTTTTTCTATTTGAATATGACTTAATAAATATTTTCTTGCATGAGGAACACAATCGTCACATCATTTACTTTACATGCTATTACTATTATTATTATTATTATTATTATTATTATTATTATTATTATTATTAATAATATTAATATTATTATTATTAAATATCTAGTCTAATAATAGTAATTAGAGTGGTCATACCTCTGATGCATCACATATATTCCAAAATGAACCAAAATCAGCAAAATCAGCAAAAGAATGTACGAAACGGAATGAAAATGAATCCAAAATGGTACGGAAAAACTGTTACATTGCTAATTAAAACAACTAATTTTAATAGTTACAAATTACTTACAAAATTTGCAGGAAAAATTATACACCTCATCTTATGATTTTGTTTTCCGTCTTGCATCTTCTTCACTTTCGATTTTTGTTCTTTCTATATTAATAGTCATAAAGTCACGTTCGAGTAAGCTGAAACTGTCCATATACCACTTGCATATGTCCTTCATGGATAACCTTCTCCAAATTTGTAACCTGACATAAAAATATAACTTTATTACAACTGCCTCCACGTCTAAAAACATCCCTTTTTTATAGAACGTAAATTTACATCGTTGATCAGAGAACAATTCTTTTTTGCAGTTCTCTCAATATATCTGGTACATTTGAATAGTAACCAGCCCATTTAACGCGGATGTGTGAGTATAGGTCATTTTAAATTATTAAATGTTGTTACCTCCCTATAAAATGGTTTCCTTACCAAACTCTTCAGTGCCAAAATATTCGATAAAGTGTCACTAGCAATTTCAGGGTTGCAATGGTAATTGGAGATGTATAAAACATTAAGACTGCATCTTGTATCAGTAATGACAAATATAAATGGTCCTTATAAAGTTTGATACTGAGGAAAATATCATTGATTTCCGTATCTTAGAACAATAATAATAATAATAATAATAATAATAATAATAATAATAATAATAATAATAATAATAATAATAACAAAAAGAAGAAGAAGAATAGTAGTAGTAATGGTAGAAGCATTGCTTTTCGGAAATACGCATCATTATTAATAATTTGTCATAACACTAGCAATAATATAGGTATCACATATACTTGTTAATTCTAACGATTTATTATTATTATTATTATTATTATTATTATTATTATTATTATTATTATTATTATTATTATGCGGCAACAGATTCGCATCAAGATAACAATGTACCATGTCCAAGTACATACTAACAGATTATTATAACATTACAATTATTAATGAATTTATAGTCTTTAAGATCAGTTAAATTATATTATATAATAGCTTATACTTATACTGTAATCATATTATTATTATTATTATTGTTATTATTATTATTATTATTATTATTATTACAATCCTTGAAGAGGATCATAATTATAATCATATTAGTAATCACCAATATATTAATTAATGACCATTATAAGTAAACTAGTGACGCATCATTATTATTCTAGTGACGATGATGGTGGTGATGATGGTGGTGATTATTCCTAACGATGTTGTTGATGTCGTGCAATTATTATTATCCCTTTGAAATTTATGAATATATTAAGCTAATCCAATCTAGGAAAAATTTTACTTAAATATACTGTTGCATCAATAAATAAACAATGATTGAATGAATGATTAAATTTATCATCTTTTGTTTCAAATCGGAAATGTTTTGTAGCATTAGTCAAGGACCATTGTTGTCAAACTCGTGAATTAACTTACTTATTAAACATGAATTTTGAATATTCAGGAAAATTGTTTTTTAAAAAATGAATTAAACAGGAAAATATGCAACTGTCGTAGATTCAGAATTAACATTTTTAATCATTAGATGCATTGAGTTCCATTGCTGACACTTTGTCGTTTTTATATACTAGTATTCATTTGTGTAGTAACTAAATACATACATTAGATAAGTTGCTACCCGGTCATCATTTGTTTTGTCGGAAATAATTAGTGAAGTTTAATCCATGCTGAAAGTAGCAACGCTTATTCAAATAATACATTAAATCATTACTCCGAACTGTCCTTTCTTACATAGTCAGTGATTTTAGTCTGTAACGTACGACTTGATTCTGCTCTTAATAATAATTAATTGCACATTTCACAATTTGTAAATATGCTCTATGATAAAATGTTTCGTGCCCTTTGTAATATTTCTTGAATAGTCTATTTGCTTCCTCCTTCACCTCCCCACAAAACAACAAAGACTCAAAACAGCATGTGATATTCAAACGGAAAAAGTATGCAATTTAAGCATGAGTGTTTGGAGTGACTAAAGGAATTCGTTTTCAGTAAAATGACAAAATGTGCATACTTTTCAATTGCTTAGCAACTCAACGTTACTTTTTATAAAGATGATACTTTTAGGAAAAGTCATTGGCAGTCGTCTTAAAGTAATGTTGGCACTGACTGTCACATTGCTTATTAAATTTGTCATCATCAATAAACATGTCCACAAAAGGTTAGATGGAAAACAAGGATGACAAGAAATACTTTTCGTATAGAAATTGTATGGAAAATTATTTGCAATGTTACATCCACACTCCGCGCTTAAATACATCCCATCCCCCTTCGTAAGAAATTTGGTCAACTAAATCTACCCATGTAGTAACAAACTTGTGAGATTTCTCAATGCCTCTTAATTCTTGTTTACAAATGCAAAGAAAACAAACAAAAAAGAAAAACACCAGCACGTATAATCTGTGACCGGTTTTGCCTTATTTGTTCTTCAGGTACTTATGTACTAATTTTAAACTCAGGAGATCCAAGCTATCAAAAATTACATCATGGCACCAGCCGTACAATGATGTTCTACCAAAACAACGTCATAGACTCCAAAATAGCATGGATATAGAATACGTGAAAATATATATAATACATTAAACTGGATCATTTGGATACACGTCTCTTTTGAATGTTATATCACTTAATACATATAAAGAAATACAGACCGACAGTATAATATTCTTTTAAATATGTAGAATCGATCCACCTCTAAGAATTTACCAATTATCGCCGTTCTTTGCACACTCATAGAATTTAAACCTTTCAGTAATAATATGTTAAAACGTCGCCTTTTATTTAACGTAGACTTATAAAAATTATTTTCTTTTGCATATATGATCATTTTCATCAATATTAGTTCATTTTCATTATATTTTAGTTCATTTTCCCCATTTACTTTCGTCTTCCGTGATTAGGTATACTCTCCTTCGGACATACGCAAGGGGAGCCCCTCCAACCTCACCCATGACAAAATTGCTCTGCGTGAATATCGAAAGCATATTACAGTTATTTGGTCTTATCTTAGTCTTTGTAAACACAAAAGTAATTGGTGCCTGGCAAGAAAATAGTCTAGAGTGCAAAATATGCCAATGCACCATCGGGGTAAAGTAACTGCGACCTCAAAAATAAAGTCTAATTGTAGAGCTATGCCTATTGGGACCCACCAGCAACAAATAATTTAGCAATAAAAAATAGTTAACTCAGACATTTTGTGTTTTACTGAGTACATGATATGCACTTATGAAAATTATTTAAACGCAGGTTTCTCAAATATTTTCATCTATATTATAATAGCCATATTTAACACAACAAAGATTATGGATCACTATTTAGCAAAACTGCCATATCGCTCAACTTGATAAAATTACAAATTGCAAAAAACGGGCTGACCGACCGTGCCGAAATTACAAATTCCGAATAAGACCTGAACGAAAAATTCTAAAATTAATGTTTTGAAACCAGCATCTGAAATGTTTTTATATTAGATTGGTTAACAGTTGATGTACATGTTGAAAAGTTTACATGATGAAAAGATTGGCTAATGGTCTTGTATCTGATTATCTATTTTACCTCGAAGACCCGCTAATATATGACCGTGATCTACGCTCGATTTCTAAGGACTATATTTTTATTCCCCCAATTCGCTCTTCCTATTTCGATAAATCTTTCACTGTCTCCAGCCCAAAGTTATGGAAAACATTTCCAAATAAAATTTTAAATTCAGCTTCTTTCAGTAAAGTCAAGTCCTTGTGAAAAGATTACATACTGACAAACCGTTAATGGTATCCAGTTTTCTTGTATATTGTATATTTTATTATTTTCCTATTACTTTATTATTTTAGTTTAATGATATGGTTATTATTTGATGTGTCGTTTTTGTCCGTGCTTGAAGTAGGATTGAGTTGATGTATATTCGTGTGTATTTACTATACAGTTTTCGGAGGAAAATA
>JAECUM010036007.1:0-13980 GCA_016617855.1 Megalonaias nervosa
CTCTAGCACTGGGGCATCATGCCGCAGACATGTAGCATGATGTCCCACCCAGTCACATTATCCTGACACCAGGCCGACCAGTCCTAACACTAACCTCTTAATGCTGAGTGCCAAGCGAGGCAGCTGTTAGTACCATTTTTGTAAGTTTTTGGTATGACTCGACCGGGAATCGAACCCATGACCTCCCGCATCCGAGGCAGAAGCTCTAACCACTAGGCCACTGGAGCGGTTTGAGACTTTATAATAGAGAATAAAAAAAACCAACAAATCTTAGGAGAATAACAACACTTTATTTCTAAGAAAAACAAATGAATTCATATCTTTATATGAAGCACAAAAAAATCCTATAGATTACATAGCAAATAAGGTACACTAGGTTCAACAGTGCTTTAAATTCTTAACTCCAACTACACTATAAGTACAACTACTGGAGATCAGAGTCTGCATGTATGACACTCACAAATTGTCGTATGAAGAACAAAATACAATGGAAGGATAAAAAAAGACAAAAAGTAGAGTAGTCACAATCTTTTCCTTAAATTCCACACACAAATATATAATTTGCACACATGACCACACTACAACCACTGACTTTTTAAGTACTAAGTTCTTTAACATGGTCAGCAATTTCCTTTTTAATAGTTTCCATTTCTGACTGCTTGTGCAGTTTCTCTTTCTTCAATGCACTGGCTTGTGTAACAAAGAAAAATTTTCTGGTAGCATCTGCCTTTTCATACAATTCGTCCGATGTTTCTCAAGATGCTGGATGCTGTCCTCAAACCTTTGCATCTTTTTCTTCAACTCCTCCAGATAAATCTTCTGTATTCTCAAAGCCACATATGCATGTTTATCCTTTGCCAGGTTTGAGTGCAGCCTCCTGAATATTCAGTAGCGATCGGAGTTTACGGAGATTGCCGAAGTCCACCTTCTCTCTCTGACACACTTCACGAAAACACATCGGCCGACCTCATATATAGCGATTTGCATAATTTATGCATACCTGAAGTTTTTCAAGGACTGAGGCTTATTTTCAAGTACTTTTCAAGGACTTTTAAAGGTAAAAACGATTTTCAAGTACTTTTCAAGGATGAATCAAAATTCATGTACTTTTCAAGGTACTGTGCGAACTCTGTAGCATCAATAATTCCATGAATAAGTACTGAGGTTTAAAAGTCACAAAAACATTCATCTCTACACTACCTGAAGGCAAAAGCAGCTCACAGAAACACTTATTTTAGCCTAAAAATCACTCCTTGAAAGAAGCTGATTTCTCTGCATGCCAAGAAAGATACAAGTGAGATGTGAACTACATATGCAACAGTTACTTTCTAACCATGGATCTCATTAATTAATTGGCTATCTTGTGAGTCAATCTAATGAATTCGTATTAAATCACTTATAAACTATTTCTTCTAAAGTGTAATATTTATTCTGTTATCAACTGTACAAAGTTTTCACCAAAAATATACCATATTCTTGATGGCTTAGATGTCACCATGAAATGTTTCTTACAACAAATACACAATACTCTTG
The DNA here is from genome assembly GCA_016617855.1 of Megalonaias nervosa. Classification (NCBI taxonomy): domain Eukaryota; kingdom Metazoa; phylum Mollusca; class Bivalvia; order Unionida; family Unionidae; genus Megalonaias; species Megalonaias nervosa. The sequence continues at coordinate 1,534 of JAECUM010036007.1, forward strand.
ATGGTTTGGATGTTGCCAAGAGATGGTTTTCACAACAAATACACTATACTCTTGATTGTCTGGATGTTGCTATGAAGTGATTCTCACAACAAATACACCATACCTTTGACTGATTGCTTGGATCTTGCAATGAAATGTTTCTCATAACAAATACACCAATAGTTTGATTGTTGCAATGAGATGGTCTCTGGGTGAATGAAACTGATAATTCCATGCAGGAAACCACCAACCCTGGATGGGCCATGATGTACATGCAGAGACCAAGAATCAAACTCAGTGCCACAGAGGTGCAAAGTGAGCATTATACTACTGTGTAACCCTTGTCCCTTGCAATACATATAGAATCTTTGTTGGGGTTTGGACCAAGACAAGGAAATCCCCGTCAAGGGGTTACATTATTTGTCTCCCCATGATTCTAGCCAAGCGGGGAGACATATAATGTAACCCCGCAACTGGGATTTCCTTGTCTCGGTCCAATTCCCAATGTAGATTATTTTTCTCACCCAATATTATCCTTTAAAGAAAGAAAGAATTCCTCACTTGTGCAATATAGTTCACACGCCAATGTTTACATGTGGTGCATTAATACAAATATGTTAATGAGGACTGTGGCATGACATGTCATCCAAAGTACACAGTTTTTATGTGTGAGCCAAAAAAAATAACATTAAATGTTGCATAGTTTTTAGGTATTATCACATTTAATATATGGATGTTATATGAAATTAACAATAAATAGTTAATATTTATTACAAGAAAGTGTTTCATTTTCATCAGTTCCAATTTAGAAAATTACATTGTACATAATGAAATGATACTGGGCCCACAGCTCTGCTGTAGTGTATACACATGTAGCATGAGTGTCCGTGCTTGGGTTATTCACGGGTAATTAGAGATCCGTGTCACTATCATATATAACTCTCCTTTTCTTTAGAGGTGGTGAAACTGTTTGTGACATACTTGTCTTGTAATTAATATTGATTGTAAAGGTACCCCCATGTATAAAAGACCCTCCAAATACAGACCCCAGCAGAAAACCATGTGCTAAACTTTCAAGTTCACGGATTCTTTGAAAATTAATTTTTCTGTCTTGGAAATATGGCAAGTGTTACAGTGAAATTTGCTTATGGATTAATGTGTTGACGGATAAATGATTCCTTCTGGCTGGTAAGTGCATTATTTGTCATTAAATATTGTAGGTATATTTTTGATTCTATCTGGGCGCAATGGAGATGCTTAACAAAAATAGAATAAAGCATGTTTGACATAACATATTTCTGGCTGTTACTAAGTTTTCTGTAGTTGTTAAGAGTGTTGAAAGACTATGAAGTGTATATGTCTATAGGCTATGTGCATAGATCAGTGTTTTCTGTCATAGTTCATTTCACACAGCATTGAGAATTTTATCCTATCTGTAGCACAGTCAATTTTCAGGTCAGCATCATTAAATGTAGCTAACAGTATATAATTTGTTTCACACGAAGTATTTAAAACTAATTAAGTAGCTTTAGCTACATTTTATGACGCTGACCTGAAAATGTACTGAGTCAGGCCTGCAGATAGGATAAAACTGACCATGCTGTGTGCAACAAACTAGCATAATACCAAAAAGCTCAACATCTTGTGTGTCTGTCTCTCTCGAAATGTTTTGTATGGTATGTTCTCAAAAATGGAGACACCTTCAGTTACTATGTTGTTTTGTTATATATTTGTTGTTGTTGTTGTTGTTTGATTTTCAAACAACTACGTCAGGCATAGCAGAAGACAACAAAGGTTGTTTTTTTTTAAAAGTAGTTCCAAGTGCGTGGACACTTTGACTGAGACAACCTGTCTGAGACAACCAGACTGAGATAAGAAAAGTAAGGTTAGCAAAACAGCTAGATTCCTCTGTCGCATGGGTGAGAATATTATTTACGTGTTGAAAAATTCATATTTTTACAGCAGATTTAAAAGTTCTCTTTTGGGAAAATATTATGATCTCTCTATTCCTAAAGTCAACTACATGTCCAATAATACAATAGGTTTATGATCATTCAATAGAGTTGAATGATCTTTTAAACATCTATGCTGTGCAACAATCATCAATTTTCATATGTGGTCACATGAAAATCTCTGTCTCTCTCTCTCTCTCTCTGTGATAATGTCATCACTCTGAATCTCTCCAGCATACAGTAGTGTGTGACTATTCTAACAGAAAAACAAGATCATTCTGTTTTTGTGTTTCAATGTACTTGAGAGACAAGCATTATTTGAGGGTCACATTTTAAAGTATACTTTAATAAACTATGACTGTGTGGATTATTAACATTGGGCTTGGTTGTATTATTTCTTGACTTTACCTCATCTGTTTGAGCAATCTTTCCATCTGCAAGAGGCTCCAATTCTGCAGTAGGTGGAGCTTTGTAGATACTGAAATTATGACATTACAATATTAATACTGAATGTAAGAATCAGGTAATAACAGTCACTCTAAAAGAATACAATACTCTTTCTCAATTTTCCAAACTTTGGCATGCTGAAATACCAGAATACCATGCAGCCTGCATGTTCCTCCACATGGACAGAAATGTTTTGGTAAGTGAAAAAAAAATACTCTTGTTTGCAATTAAAGATTTATGATAGAGAGAATGCAAATGTTATAGACAATTATGCATCCCAAGAATACTTATCCACTCACAATGTTTAACTTAGGAAATAAACTGTAGAGCTTCTTAAATCCACACCACCCAGAAAAAATAAAAATTTCATCCTTTCCTGTCTATATATCATGCAGACAATGGGAACAATCTCTTCAAGATTACCACCCCTACCACCAAAAGGTGGCCACCCAGGTATCAGACACTATACAATTTATGCTTGAGTAAAACAACAATGAGGATGCTCACACTTGTGGGGAGGTGTGGGAGGACTTTATAGTACACGGAAACGCTGACGTAACATACTTCATTATTGCACTAATTTATGTATAACATGATCATGGCATAGCTCCCATAGCATTACAGTACTGGGAAATGCTGATGTAACATTAATTTATGTATAACGTGAACATGGCATAGTTCCCATAGTTTACAGTACTGGGAAACCCTGATGTAAGATGTTTCTAACAATATTAATACTGATGTAGCTAATTCATGTATAACATGATCATGGCAAAGCTCCCATAGCTTTACAGTACTGGGAAACACTGATGTAACATACTTCATTACAACACTAATTCAGCTATAACATGATCATGGCATAGCTCCCATAGCTTTACAGTACTGGGAAGCCCTGATGTCACATACTTCATTACAACACTAATTCACATATAACATGATCATGGCATAGCTCCCACAGCTTTACAGTACTGGGAAATATGTTTCATTATAACACTAATTCCCATATAACATGTGAATATGTTATATTATGGCACAGCTCCCATAGCTTTATGGTACTGGGAAACCCTGATGTAATATACTTCACAATAACACTAATGTAGGTATAACATGATCATGGCATGGCTCCCAAAGATTTAAAGTACAGGGAAACCCTGATGTAACATGTTCCTTATAACACTAATTTATGTATAATATGATCATGGAATAGCTCCTGAATTTTTACAAACTTCTTCACCAGCTTCTTCTCATTTCTGAATTTCTGCAAAGTTTATTGCCACAGAAGATAAGAAAATTTATTTGTTAATCTGAATCAGTGTACTGTATTCTTCAAGAAATAAGATCATCAGTCTGTAAGTGTGTACTGCTGTTAAACGATTCCATTTGTGAATGTTTATTGGAAATCTTTTTTTTTTTATTCATGTGCGATAGATGATACATGTAATATGTATTGGTACAATAGTTCTTGACAATAATTTTTCGTCATGTAAACAGGAAAAAAGAAAACAACAGAGAGAGAAAATTTTCAGATCATTTCAGTTTATCAGGCATCAAGTAACATTATATATTTCAAACACATTATAAACTACAAGGGCTGTTCCAGCAAAACATATACCCCCGGGGAGATGGCACTTTCAAATTCAACCAACCCACAACAGAAGCAATTTAAAAAAAATAAGATCCACCGTCAGATATGTTTTAATCGAAAAACACTGCCCCCTACAGAAGCGTATTTTTTTTTACATAATTTCTGGCTATTGGTTAGTGGGTCGTAGAAGTGATTTTAATACTGGGTTGGGGACAGAAGCCATTTAAATGACAGCTGGCTGGAGGTAATCTACTGAATTCTTATAGATCATATAATCTACTGCATATTTGTTTTCATTATAATCAATCTTTTGTCCTTTTGTTTGTTTGTCTGTCAGCCATATATGTCTCTGATACTGTGAAATCACAAATTTTCTTGGTGGCTTATTATCTGTAGATGTCATTGATCAGTCCCTTAATACCTACTAATTTAATGTCCATGAATATAGATTTTATATTAAGGATTTATATTCTAATACAGAAATCATGAATTTGTATCCTTACTAAACTCTGTGTTTACTAAAGTGATCACCATGTTTTGCTATTTTTCTTTGTTCTCAGGCATACTGCTTTTGATTAGAATAATAGCTGAATCTTGTATTTCTTTAAATGTGTGGTCAGATGCTATGATTCCCTTGTTATTATTTTTTTCAATAAATGTTTTGGTAAACTTATAATACATGATTTGTCAGATAAAATCATTAATGCCTGTGAAAGCAATGTCGCATTATTTCTGCCTACTTTTACACTATATCATTTCTTGTAAGAAGACATATTTCAGTTACCGATGTCTTATTTTTATGCCTTGTTGCAAGACTAATATAAAGTTTAAAAAAAAGAAATATAGCATGTCAAACATTTTTATATCATGAATTAGATTTTAAAAAATGGAAGAAAGTCAAGGAATAATTTTTTCCCAGAGTAGTTGAAAATCAATGTCATAGCAGTTAACTGTATGTCAACAGCATCATCATCATCACTGATGGCCTAACAGTAACATTCTGCACTTTTAATCCAGTTGTCACAGGTTCTATCTCCCACTTGTAGTCTTTCATACGAGATTTTTACCTATGGTCTGAGGGGCTTTCATGGCAGAGTATAAGATGCTTGTCTTGTGATACAGATCTGAGGGGCTTCCATGGAAGAGTGGTACAAGATGCTTGTCATGTGACTGTTTGCCTCCAGTGTGTAAATGAGAATGTTGCCAGTTACTTGTGGAAGGTCAGTGGTTCTACATAAGTGGTGTTTGGTATCTCAAAAGTACTTGGATTTTCTTCAGCAGTAAAACTGGCTGCCATATATAGATTCTCTTGATCAGAAAATGGTGCAAAGGCCATAATGATCTACTGAAACCGGAGATCTCATGTCTAAATGACTTCGGCTGTTGGAGATAAACATCAAATCAACAGAGGCTCCATGTGCCCTAGTGTACTAAGGTGCTTGCTTTTACAGATCACTTGCACATCTCACAGAGTGAGTTTTTGTCACAGATCAACCAATTTGGGTTGGTGGTCTTTTGGGGTTTTTCCTCCACCTAATATACTGTTAAAACTCCCAAAAAAACAAACAAAACCAAACTAAATCAACCAACAAATCAACTGTGGCAACAGCAGCAAAGATACTAGTCCATTATTTTTCCCACAGCTGTACGAGTTTATAAATTTTGACTCCAGTAATTTTTGTAGACCTTTGAATATTGTCAATTATGCCTTTCTGACCGTTACCTAAAAGTCATCATCAGTTCGTACAAATGGATATTTCATGGTGAGCATATGGGATGGAGAAGTCTTGAGCAATCCTGCATCACATGCTACCAAAAAGTTTACATTTTAGCTCACTTAAAGTTTCTCTAAGAATGTCCATTGTTCCAACCAGAACTATTAGAACTTATTCAAGCTATATTCACCAATATCTGGAGATGTGCATCTGTAATAAATATTTGTAACAAAGTATGAGAATGCATGTGTTTTTCAATGATGCATTTGAACTGAGCAACAACCAGAATCAACAAACCAAGAAATGAAATTTTTCACATCTCTCAGGCAGAAGTACAGTGTATAATCATAATCTGCCAAAAGATTTTTCAATCTTTAAATTTGCCAAATTATTTTCCAACCATACTGATTCAGTGGACATAATTACCAGAAATAACAGAAACAGACCAGAACAGATATAACCAGAAGGTTAAAATCAATTTAAGCAGCTAAATTCACGTGGTTTTGTTAACTGTACATCCTTTATTGTCTTCCCTTTGATGTAATTTCTTACTGAAGCTGAGAAAATAATGTTGCACACATAAAAAAGAGGCACACTTCTACTCATTATTGTTGTTATTATACTTCTCCATTCCAGCCTGTTCTTATGATCTTGTCCCCCCACTTACTGTTTGTCATATTTATGATATGTATCTAAATTTGTCACTAACTTTTCCTACTACTATACTAATCGTTTGTGAATATGCATATCAACGTGAAATGCAATGGGGAGACTAACTCCAAGATAGAAAACCTCTACATTTCTGATTGCATTCTGCTTGGATTCCATGTTTCTGCACAAAACTCAAAGAGTTCAAGACTCGCTGTACTAATTCAGTTCCCATTGTAAACCTGTGCAAACACCATGATATTAAAATTCAATAACTTAAAATTTTGAGTGCTCATGATCAAATTTGTATCAGTATAGACAAATCTATGGTGACAGCTTTTGTGAAAAGAAAACCATAACAGCTGCACCATTTTCTGGATCTACACAAATTTGAAATGTGTGCTTTCAATACTACATCAAAGAGTCAGATGCTGATTTCAGTAATGAGTCTTCCAAACTCAGGTTTATAAAGGGACGGAAATTATCTTAATAAAACAATGTTCCTGACTTTTTTCAGTTACAAGTAGGACAAGTTCTCAAAAGATTCTTTTTACCAAAATCTTATTTTCATTATCAACCAATCAGGGACAGTCAAACCATGTATACTCTATTTTATCTTCACTGATTTATAGTATGGTTTTCGTTCTTTCATATCTGTAGTAATGTGAGTCCTTCAACAACTCTCAATGGTAGTATGCCTTTTTCAACCATGCTGACTGGACACACTGTAATGTTCAAGTAACAAAAATACCAATAAAATCAAATAAAATGGTCAAGTTATCTCCCCTGCAGGGATGTTGTCAGGATTTCAGGATTTAATCTAAGTTTTGTGTTTGTGTGATCTTCAATGAGGAAGTGGTGGCGGGAGGAACAGCCATTGTTCAATATCTCCCTAACGCTTAAACATCTGTCACTCTTTCTTACTGTTCCACTCTGTTAAGGCTCTAATGAAATCAAAATACTCAAAGAGACGTCATCTCTAGTTGTATAGCGATTATTACTGTGATGTCATTGGACATGGTCACGTGGTTGTGGTGGGGTCTTGGTTGGGATGGCAGAAAGACCATAGGCTTACTCCATATTTGACAGCTAATTACGATGTTGTCAAAAGAATTAAAATTTTTCTAACAATTCAGTTGGACTTGGATTATATACTTGATTCATAGTCAATGAACAGGTTCTAAAATTGATGTGTTTATTTTGGAGCTATGTTCCTCCATCACATTCAAGATCTGAATATACCAAAGGTAAAATTAGAACAGTTGCATCCTAAATTACTATCATGGCTACTTTAAATGTTATTTAATGTGAGACTTTAATGCCAAAACTCATAGCTTCAGTTATTTTTAGGTTAAAAAATGAATTTCTTCTCAAACAACTCAATTTGGTGCAGATTACATTGTTTTTTGATGATACTAAGAATTCTTGATGTGTAAAAATTGCACAAGAAACGAACAACATCAGATCAGGAAATTAATACCACTTGGGAAAAAATTGATAGGAATATGCTTAAATAATGATAGTATTATTTAAATGGAATATGTTGTGACAATATGAGTGCTGGTTCTATACCTTTGCAAAATACATCTTGTACAACTATTCCGTTGTTTCTAACAACATTCTGTAATATGGTAATAATTTTTGCACACATGAAGTTGACCCACTTTTTACTTCAGTCCCTTGCTAATTAATAGTTTTAGATTTTACAACAACACTAAGCACATTTTACCTTTTGACGATAATACATGATCACAAATATTTAGATTGTAAGAAAAAGAAGTTACAATTTTATTAAAAGTATTGGTACCAGTAAAACTAAAGGAGATGGTAAAATAGAATCAGGATGAATAGATTAGTAGTGTAGTAAAGAATCCATATATCAGAATGACATCAAGAATTTTTCATCAATTTCATCATTAGTTAATGACACTGCTTCAAAATGTTGTGTACTAGATAATAGTAATCCAATTTGTAATACAAATACCAAATGATGGCTTGGAACTAAGTGCCAAACGGTCTGCAGAAAATATCAACATCCTCAAAATATACATAGGAATAACCAAACACAAACAGGACAGATTTTTTCCATCTTGCTTTTGAGTTTACACATTTCAGTCAGTTTCTTATGTTTAATGTCATTCAATTTTTGCACACAGACAGCATGTACTTCATTTGGTAATACATCTGCATGATATGAAAGTTAGTCTTGTTATTCTTTTGTTGCCATAATGGTTCTGCCAACTAGAGATCTACATACACTTAATTATGTTGTATGGGGATTCTCTGATGTTCCCTATGAGCATTAATTTGTTGATTGTTTCTGAATTTAATATGATCATCCTCCTCTGTGTACGAATATTATTCTGTGCTGAGAACTCCCTTTCATTGCCTGCTGTCTGAAATGCATATGCATAACTAGCTTGAACAAGTTACTGTTCGAATCAGTGCTTTGCTTCCTCTTATGCCAGATTTTTTTTCGCTTCCATAATGCTGTATAAGGGTTTTAAGTCCAACATTCCCACAGTCTGCTTGTTCAGACATGGGTATCTTGAATACATATAACCGGTATCCTGTCCATCCAACACGTACATTGGACTCGCACTCAACATCAATTTTGGGCTCAAAATCACACACTGGTATTTCCAGTGACATTTTCCCAATGTCCAACAGACTGATATACATGAAATTCATTGTCATCATAGCTATCACCTGCCAGTATTTGCCGACTGAAAATGTCATCTGATGACAAACCCTGTTGTGATTCAGCCATTTTGGTTTCCTGTATGGCCCTTATTTGAAACACGCATATGTAAAACTTCCATGATGAAAGTATGGTTAAAAACGACCATATAATGCTTGTTTCAGGGCCCAATGAACCAATCAAATTTAGTTTAACAACCATTCATGTCAAACCGAAGTATCCGGCCATTTTAATGTTTGCCTTCCTGAATCTGGATGTCATGTCAAACGCTGTGATACTGCTATTGGCAGCATGAATTACGTCACAAAATGCACTTTGAAAGTTAAAAGTTGAATAAAAATTGTATACTGCGCAAAGCATGTTTTATATCCGCAATGTTGACATAATTTGCGGAATGCATATCACTGTTTTAAAAGTATGCGAATTCGTACAAATTAGGTGCATTCACGTGTGCTGGCTTCATTTTCTGACCCAATGTTTTATTCACATTAGACCGCTAGGAGGGGGTTAGATGCAATTTTAAATATATATTTGTGTTTTTTTTCTGACAACCCCACATGCAATTTCTCATTTTGTTAACACAACCCACAACAGAAGTGAAGTGATTTTCCTAATCAACCTTCCACTGTCAGAATCAAAATAATTTGAAACACAACCTCCTACTTAAGTTTTTTTGAAGTGCCATCCCCAGGGGGGGTATATGTTTTACTGGAACAGCCCTAATGTACATCATGCTATAAAACATGAATCTGACTTATAACGTACATTTTTCTTTGTTACAATTATTATTATTATTATTATTATTATTATTATTATTATTATTATTATTATTATTATCATCATCTTGATATATGAGACACTGGAATGATCTCATCTTCCAGGTGGAGAAAACAGAGAGCCCATAAGAAACCACAAAATATGATGAATGATCTCTCATCCTGCTCAGGTCAGAACTAAGAATCAAATCAAGAACTGCAGCAGTGTAAAGTTGACATATTACCACTCTGTTAACTAGACCCTTATGTGCACCTGTCATAACTTAGACAACACCATTTACATGTATCTCACCTTTCTAAAGCAGTAAAATTAAAGTATGCTGTGCAATATTTGATAAACTTTCGTAGGTCCGTCTTACTGATGCCTCCAATGGGGTTAATATCCGCACTTGAACAGTCATACTTGGTCATGTAACCTCTTAGACTGCAATGAATGAGTGAATGACTGAACAAATGAATGAATAAACAAAGCAAACAATCAAAGAATAGGAAACTAAAACATACCCAAACAGTAGCTGATACAAAAAAATTAAGATAATAAGGGAAAGATAATATGGATGATTTGAATTTGCAACAGTAAATGTGTCAACTATAGGATCGATTATTACAAATGCATTAAATGTTACATTATTCTGGTACCATGTATACTCACTTGTCAGACCTGCCAACCCTAACAAGACCTTCTCAGTAAGGCAGTCAATTTTTTTCATAAGTTAGACCAGTTTTCAGCAAGATGTAACAAAATATCATGTACTGCTTGTTATGTTTTGCTGAACAGTACAAAACAAAGGTTTGGTCGAACTTCTTTAATGGCTAGATTATAACTGACTAAAACAGAAAACACAAATACAAATGTTTCTTACACTAACATTATCATAAGACATATAGGGTTACAACTGAATGTGGAACCTGGAGCTGACCTTATGTGACCTGTAACTGTCAGATCATTTGTATCAACAAATATCAATACCGTATATTACCACACTGCTAATGTCAAGCTGCAAAACATGCATTTAAAAGTCTAGATGTGTGATTCAAGACTGCAAAACTGCTACTTCCCCCCCCCCCAAGAATCTGAATATTCCCTTTTCTTCTTCAGCACCATTAAAACTTTGTAAGTGGTTTATCATCCCTTTCATCTTAACTTGTTGTAACTTGTTGGATGCTATTTGTAATAATTATAAGCAACAGCTTGACCATGCAGACATTTTGCATCACAAAATATGCACAGTCTAAGGCATCTGGTGTACTCTGATAACATTAGTCTGGTACCCTGACCAATTCCGATGAATCTAATAAAAAATCTGATCTGACTCAAACATAGACAAACCAGTGTCTGGATCTTACACAATCATACTTCCATAATTTGTGCTTTTATTCCAAAAAAACAGTATCTGAAAGGTCATTTCCGTAAGACTTGTGGCAAAATTGTAATGGTTGGCAGGTCTGACTTGTAAGTAGTCAACTGCAAACTGCATAGAACCAGATCTGCTATCATATAATAATGCAGATAGATCTGAGTCTGTGCAACCTTGTTTGGAGTAATCAGCTGAACAAATGACACAGACCCTGATCTGTCAGTGCATTATGTGATGGGAGACCAGGATCTATGATGTTTGCAGCTGGAATCAACAATAATTAAGTATATATGGTACAATTGAATATAAAATAGCTTCATAAGAAGACAATGTGAAATAAAGTGGTCACACAATTTAAAAAATAGATTACAGACCTGGAGTTTACAAATGCACTTTTACAAAATAGGCTGATAATCATCTTTATAATATTTAATAATTATTTATTATTAACCTTTCATCTACATTAGCTGAGCCGAGAACCAGCAATCCTCCCGATCGACCACGAGCCCACAACACCAGCTGGGCGAACAGGTACGCTAACACCATCCTTATTCTGGCCTGCAATACAAAATTAGAAAACTGATTAGCTAAAGCAATTATAGTTTACCATGTGACTAGTTTGATATTTAGGTTAATATACCTGCATCATAATTTTTCTTTATGTAACATGTATAATAACACATCATGATATCATGAACAACATCACAGCATGATGCAAAGCAAAGAAGTACTGACCAGGGCATTCAAACATACTTTATGTTCATTGTTCACTATACTGGTTTGTGGTCAAATAAAATCAGTATTTTTCATCATGTGATAAAAAGAGTCTCACATTTGTACTCATTTCAGATGAAATTTATAAAACTCCTAAAGTAAGTTAAATCTCTTTTACCAAGGCTTTGTTGAAATGTACAATTGTGTAAAACCTCTATTTCACTGCAATAACTTGCTTAATAATGAAACTTTTTCATTGTCCCTAGTTGGGTTTTTTTTCTTTTGTAATATTTAAATTTTCATTCCTCACTAGCATGATCAGACATTTACAAGATGGTTGACTTGTAGTATGTATTTTTATTTTGCTTATAAGTCGAGTCAAATTGCAAACAACAAAGATGCTGATCTGTCATAGCATAATGCATCTGCAGATAAAGGTCTATGCTGTTTATTCTACTTATTACTCCTAACATACTGCACAGACCCATATCTGCCAGCACATTATGCAATGGCAGATCTGGGTTGGTGCAGTTTGCAGTTGGTCTTGTCTTATGTGCATATATATATAGATA
>JAECUM010036008.1:0-27661 GCA_016617855.1 Megalonaias nervosa
ATATATATATTCGCATATAACTCGGGTGTAAACTACATAAAGCGCCGGCATGTCTGAGTATATGCAGTTTATTGGGAGCAATCAGTAGAACAAAAAAGCAAAGACCCTGATTTGCTGACGCATTAAGCAATGGCAGATCAGGGTCTATATTGTTTGCAGTTTGATAGAAGTTATAATCTAGTATATACGGTTATTAGAGGCTGACTGAACCAGAGTATCACTTCCTCTTTGTTTTGTGTGTAGTGCCCTTTGAAACACATATGCACCTGGTTACTTTTGATTGTCTTGTGTATAGTGCCATTTGAAACACATATGCATATAGTTACTGTTGTTTTGTCCTTCATCACGCAGTATTTGAATCACATATCTTTTCATTCAAAAGATAAAATTATTAGACTAGTCAAAAGATAAAATTATTAGACTAGTCAAAAGATAAAATTAAACTAGTCAAAAGATAACATTATTAGACTAGTCAAAAGATAACATTATTAGACTAGATAAAAACGTTTATCTTTCAATTAAATTAAGGGTTTTAATCACTCCTGTCTTTGCTCCTTTACAATTCCTTTCGCACACATATTTACTGTATTTATTATAAGAACTCCAATATTATATACATTGAAGCTATTGCATGTGTCTTCTTAAATACTATCTGTATTCAATAGTGAATTATCGTTAGTTGAATCAAGGTCAGCAATAACATCACTTACGTTATTAGCTACTTTACATTCCTACGTAAGCCAACTATGGGATAGCCTTAAGCGTTATAAGTACAATATACATTTGTAAGGGAATTTGAATTATCCTAACAAAATACACCATGTCCAATCGACTGGAAACTACTGAGAATTATCTGAGATAGTATAAGATTCGTATATCTCAGCCCGACCACCGGAAAAGCGGCTCGCCGCAGGTGACCACAGTCAGCCATAACCGAAATAAAAACTGCTGAGATTAATAATAAAGATGGTATCAGATTTATATGACCTCAGCCTGACCACTGGAAAAGGATGGCACAGCAGGCGACCACAGCCAGGCAGGGCCAAATTAAATGCATTTAATTGAGAGGTACTTAACATACCGGATAAAATTTAAACTTAATCGGCATGCTTCGGATAGAGTTCAAAAGAAGCCAAGTAATTTGCTGTTAATGACCAAAGCAATTATGGTACAGTGTCAACCTAATGTCGAACTGATCAGAATAAAGATGTTGCTGATTATTTGGTCAACATTTTAATGTTAAATTGATGCCTTATTACCATCCTCTCCAGCGATTCATTCGTGAAACATACGTATAGTGTATCTGATCTGTGTCTGTGTATGCATGCGTGTGTTTTACGTTTGTTGTCCTAATGTATATGTGTCTGTGTATGCATGCGTGTGTTTTACGTTTGTTGTCCTAATCATTTTTGAATAAAACAAAAATGAAACCAAGACCTAAAAATGTTCATTTGAAACTTAATGTAACTTCGCAAAACTAAAACAATAGTTTTATTCGATACAATCCTTTTTATTAAATTGCTGTATCTATATGGAAACGAATCTAAATAAATTAGACTCAGTACAACAAATGATTAAAAGCTACTTTTTAAACTCCATTCTATGTGAATTAGTTATGTTGGATCAAGCATCGCCTGCTACCGAAAGTAACAGTAGACGGCATTACATGTGGATGTTGACCCAGAGCAAACAGTTACATCTGACTCCTTCTGGTAATTCCATTCTGGTGGATCAGGCGACCGAACAGATTTGCTCATCCCCATTCAGTGAAGGCAGATGGCAAGAGCGGTGTGAACAGCGCAAAGCATCTGCTCAGATGCAGTAGGAACTGATGGCCATCCATTACATACGGACTTGTCTCCGGACATTTGGAATATCCAATCAACCTTAGGAAGTTGTAAAACTCAGCCTGAGCAATAACGCAGATGAGAGAGTGGGACGACTTCAGTAATCTCTTGATGGATATTTTACAAGAGAACATTTGTGGTTTACCTGTGGAGTTGAGAGAACGTATTTTCAGAGAGTTGGTCAAAATACAAGTCCAACGCAAAGAACAATTGCATCCGTTACTTCACCAATGTATAAACCACTGGTACCTGAATGCTATACGAGGACTGGTTCATTTGAAAGCGTTCCAGTGTTCAGACATTGTTCAACTGACCGAGGACCAGAAGACTTTGGTTGCTACTCATCTTACTTCTTACAGACTAGCCATACTACACTGAATTCCAGAGGAAGAGTTAGAGGATTATCAAACACTTTTACACTAACAAATCTTGGTTCAAGAGGAAACGTCTGTGAGACGTGTGGTATGTGAACTAGTGAACTAGCGACTAAACAATTTGGATACGCCACTGGAGTTCGATCAGTTCTGTGCAAAAAGTACATTTATTACCTCCGACAAAAAGAGGTATAAAAACTGGCTACCATACCACGACCTTTATCGTTAGTGATACAACGATTGCCGTGGAAACAAATCAATGACAGTATTCAGACTGTGGTGGATTACCAACTCTTTTTACGAGCACTATATCCAATGTATTTGGGTCGTCGTGAGGTGTATGTCTTAGTGACTTGCTTTCTGGGATTTCGTTAACCAGCCGATTCCTTGTGGGTTCAGTACAATTTGTGCTATGAGGTACCACCAAAAACATGACGGTGTTTCCTTTAAATATACACGAGAAACTCACTCTGTTAAAAGCCTTGAGCTTTCATCTGAAAACGTCTCGACCTCTCTTTGAAGAAAAGTTTCTTTGTGAAATTTTAGCCACTCGGGATGCGTACGAAGATGTGTTTATAGCTTGTTGGTTACACTCTCACTGGAAAGATGTACGTGACTGGGAAGTCTGGGTTTCGAGGCTTACATTGCCCAAGATTAGTGTTAAGCATTCAAAGGACAAAGTGAACTTAAAGTGTCCAGTAAAAAAAGTGACCTTTAAACCTGTGTTAGCCACAGTGCCAGAAAAGAAGAACTCAACACGGAAGAAAACCACCACATTCAGGACAGGACCATCATGGACATGGACATCCCCGAAAGACCATTCCGGGAGGACCGCTGTGTGACTGTGCCAAGTGTAGGGACTCTAAGAACATTACAAACAGGTGTCCCTAGGACACCACACCTTCGTCACCAAAAAGGTTCATCAGTGACTTGTTTATATTCCACTTTGATCTTTTTGATGTGTATCCGTTTGTTTTTTATGTATTTTTGTCTTTCGTGTTCCATTTCAAAAATATTTTTTAAAATAAACGTGTCCTGAAATAGCATAAAAACTGTTGTCTTGTCTTTCTTCGTGTCAAGTTTTGGTAAGTCTCACACATCGTCAACATGACGTCCCTTCAGTCTCATCTTCCCATCAAATTGATTCGTGCCTTGTACGGCATCAGTCGCGAGAAATCCACAAATACGTGCTCGTATCTTACAAGCCAGTTTCAGAGAAGTCATACGGTGGTCTACGGTGACAGAACATCAATTACTGCCAGGCATCATTCATGTCCCTCATTAAACCAAACAATTTTTTGAGAGAAACAAAGTAGCCTTGACGCAGCTGGCAGATCCCCGCATCGACTCTCAAACCAAAAAGCAAATTATTTTGAAACCTGGAGGTAGCGGTTCTCTAGGAGGTGTCATCATTCGCTCCCTCTTAAAATGGGATCCCAATGCCCCCAAAGTCATCCCCAAGACAAAAGCCACTCCCCAACCCAAAAGTACCCAGAAGAAAATGATCAGTGGTGTCAAGACCAGGTCACAGTCTAAGAAACAAACAAGTCTGAAGAAAAAGAAAAAGAAAAGCCCCCAGAAAAAGAAAAGCCACAGAAAAGGCCCCAGAAAACAGCTTCTACCCGCAAGAGAGGTATATCGGCCAGGGCGCAACCTTACATCCCCAAACCACAACCTGCAGCGTCTCAGGTTCTTCCACTTCTCCATTGCTAGTGATGCCAGCCAAACACAAATTTGACAAACTTCCTTCCCCATTTGATGAAACAATATAAACCCGTGTCACCAGGAACTTCTCCTCCAGAGGTGACACCCTCGACCTCTTTAGCCGCTGCGGCAGCTGCTCACAATGTATCTGCCCCCAAAATCAAAGTCCAAGGGAGATCGGACATGTTACAGAGTTTACTGGATTTTTCCAAGCACGAACTGTCCCGATATAGTCAGTTGCGAACCCCTCCACGACGCGTAATGTCTGTCATCAAGTTGATACGACGTAAAGACAATCAGTGGCAACGCGTTCCACTATAAAAATAAGTCCTGAGGCAAACGATGGATATCAGTGTTTTTATGCTCCATAACGACAAGAGATGTCACCTAAAATAGGTGGACACCACTACCATCGCCGTTCTCCTGTCCAAAAAGGAAAAGGAAAAAGAAAAGGACAGTCTCATCGTTTAACCACGAATCCGAGAAAGAGCTTAGCCAAGCATCGACGTCTACCCTTGAAAAGACCCCATCGTCCAAAGAAAAAGAGCAGCAACCAAACGGGAGGATTGTGTGGCGAGGTGATATAAGAAGAAAAGTCGTCACATTTTTGACGAAGAGATAGTCCAAGAGTTAGTGAAAAGACTGATTACTCACCCTTCATCCTACTCCAAAAAATAAGATAAAAAGGTGTGTACCAAGTCATCGACGTCAGTGTACTTTTTGTGTGTGTCCCGGAACAAACAAAGATGTCAACCCCCAGAAGCCATCCCTCTTCTACCCCCAAAGGAAAGAAAAGGATTGGACTGCCTCCTTGTTTAGCCAAACATTGGAACGTGTTGTCAGTCCTGTCCAAAGCCCCTTCACCCATGCGAAAACAACTCATTCAAACCGCCCCCAAAGACGCCATCGATACCGTGTGCGAATGATGTCTGAATGTCTTGAATGGAACGATACCTTTGCATGAGGACGAAGGGGCACGAGAAGTCTTTCAAACAAGGTCAGCAGCTCCCATCCCTAGTAAAAATTGCAGCGTCCTTATTGACCCCTTCCCCCACACCCCAACGAGAAGAACTTAAAGCTTGGGTTAAAAGACAATTTCCACTCCTCCTTCGACAGAAGTTAAAAAGAAAGAAGGGAAACAAGAAGTGAAAAAAGAAAGGAAGATTAAAGCCAACTCATTACTACCACCACCACCACTACCCTCGACTTCTACTCCCATGGCACTTCGGACACGTAAAGTGGTTTCCAAACCACCACCTCACCCCATCCAGAGTAGCATCAGTGAAGAGTGGGTGACATATTAAAAACAAGTTCTGATAGAGAACGTGTTAGCCAGCATTTACTACGATCCACCTACAATCGAGGCCACAAATTTTGCTTTGTGTCATCGACGTCTTTTCCAAATTTGCCTGGGTCGTGCCATTGACTTCCAAATCGAGCACTGAGTTAGTGCGAGCCCTAAAACTGGTGTTAGGTGGTCGCCACCCTCTTCGATGGCAAACCGACAAAGGCACCGAATTTCTGAACCAAGCTTTCCAAAAAGAATTAAAGAAACGAGACATTCATTTTTTCACCACCGAGAATCCCGAAACCAAAGCCAGCATCGTGGAACGTTTTCAACGCACCTTGAAAGAACGCATGTGGAAATATTTTACGCATCAACACACTCTCAAGTACATCGACGTCTTATCGCACCTGGTCCAAGCGTACAACCAATCTTGCCATCGGAGCATCGGATGTGCCCCCAAGAAGTGACTCCCGACAACGAATTTGAGCGCTTGTTTGTACGTCTCCTACTGTGGCTGTGTCCAAGAAAAGTGAAGTGTTGACGAAAGGAGATTGGATGCGCATTGGCAAAACCAAACAAAATTGCACAAAGCGGTAGTTTAGAACCGATAGATCGTTTGCATTTGGTCATGTGGGTGCAACAGAAGTATTTGCTGAACGGTGTGAATGTCCGTCTCAGACTGAATCGAAGCAGTGCCTCTTTCAATTTGATGGCTGTAGAAAATTCCACTTACAAAACAGTTATCCAAGAAGCTCGACTCTACGTGTTACGCGTGGAGTGTTATCTTAAGTGAAACGACATCAGTCACACTTTGAGCAGAAAGACCGCTAAGTATCGGATATGACGCGTAGAAGTGAAAACCTTCACTATTCCCGCTGGACAGCGATCCATAATCGATGATCATCTGTTCCAAGGACATTTACCCAAGCGTTTTAATTGTTGTTATTGTCACCAACAAAGCCTTCAAGGGAGCCTCGAGGAAAATCCTTTCAACTTTCAACACTTTGGCGTGTGGAAAATTGAAGTCAGTCGCGATGGCAAGACTTTGTGGTCCAGACCCTTCGAACCTGACTTTCACAAGAAGAATTACTTGAGATCGTACATGTCCTTGTACGAAGCCACCGAACACTTAGGGACTAACACCAGTCACGGTGTTACGTACGATGATTATACAGGAGGTTACGCTTTCTGGGCTTTTGATTTCACTCCAGACCAAGGCAGCGACAAGGGACATCTACACCTTATAAAATCTGGCCAGATTCATGTGGAACTTCAGTTTACAAACCGAAGGCCTTATGAAACGGTGAACGTCATCCTGTATGCCGAATTTGATAATACGATAGAGAGAAGTCATTCTAGATTGTAAGAAGCTATGGAAGACTCTTATCCCTCTTTGAATGGTTTAGCATCTTTGGAAATGGAATGGGAGCATATCATGGAAGCAGAACTATCCACCAAGAAAGACAAAGACCAAGAGGTGATGGTAATGTCCAAATGGCCAGTACAAGAACAACATTTAGTCTCCTCTTTTGCTAAACACCTGGCAGAAGCAATTACAGGGATGACCAAGAAAAATTGTTATGGATGTCAAAACGATCATCCCATTCAAATACAACACGATAAATGTCTGATGATGAGCCAAGAAGAAAACTTGCATGAGTATCTGGATGACGCTGGATGACGCTTGGGGTCTCATCTCGGAAAAAGCAGCGTTGCATCAGTGGTATAAAGACTTGCGTGATCATTCCTCCCCTCCATGGACTGCTCTAGAGATCCATCGAATCGAATCTCTCTTGTCACAGAGTACGGAGACGAAGAGAATAGACGTTTATTTGACAGAGATTTTCAAGCAAAAATTAAGGATTGAATTGATAACGTCTCATTACATGTGAAACAAGAAAAAACAAAACAAAATGGAAACCTGGGAACTTCATTACCTTTTGAAAAACAGTTCGTTCACCGCATCTTGGAATCATGTCGTGTGTACTAAAGATGAAAAACCTAAAGACCATCAAGCTTATGTCATCAAAACGGACGACAGTCATCTTCCAGGAACCCACTGGGTAGCCGTCTACTTCCCCACGAGAAGATAATTTTTAAAGTTTGCTTCACGTGAAGAACATACAATATATTTCTCCACACCTAATCGATTGATAAATGACAAACTTCCTATACAAACGCAAGAAAGAGGACATGGTGATAGTGTCCAGATGGCCAGAACAAGAACAACATTTAGTCTCCTGTTTTGCTAAACACCTAGCAGAAACCATTACAGGGTTTACCAAAAACATTGCTGTAGATGTCAAAACGATCATTCCAGTCAACTTCAAAACTATCAATGTCTGATGATGAGTCAAAATGAAAAATTGGACGAGTAACTGGAGGACGCTTGGGGTCTCATCTCGGCGGAAGCAGTGTTGCATCAGTGGTGTTAAGACTTGCGTGATCATTCCTCCCGATCCATTGACTGCTCTAGAGATCCATCGCATCGAATCTCTCTTGTCACAGAGCACGGAGACGAAGCGAAGAGACGATTACTTGACAGAGATTTTTAAGCAAAAAGTCAGGATTGAATTGATAACTTATCATTACCTGTGAAAAACAAGAACAAAAATGGATACCTGGGAACTTTATTACCTTTTGAAAAACAGTTCATACACTGCTTCTTGGAATCCTGTCGTGTGCGCTAAAGATGAACTTCATCATCGCAAACCTAAAGACCATCAAGCTTATGTCCTCAGTTGGTGGTTTGTTTTCAAAAATTGAACACTGTGTGCTCTTTGACTTCTTTCTATCTCTCACCATGAGATAAGCTATATAGCGTTCCGACCGAAAAAATTGTAGGGATGTTTTCTATCGCGACCGCGCTTGAGCCCTATAAGGTTAGGCGGTCTCCAGTCTAACCATCCATTGTTGACTCGTCCACCTATGAAGATGTGTTCAAGACTAGCAAAGCTGAACGAAGCCTACGTGAATTTACATCGTGTCAGGCAAAACCTGATACCCAAGCCCGATGAAATTGAAAATGTCAGGATGCTAAAAGTAGCCCAAGATCTGATAGAAGAGGTGTTTAAAGTCGAAATCAAGAAGAAGCAAGAAGAATGGACCGAGAAGTACAGACTTCACAAACAGCAGAGAGAACAACAGCAACAACAGCAGGAGCCAGACAAAGGTTTTGTGGACTGCCGTGTGGACACGAAAGAGTTCTCCTTCTCCTTCCGCAGAAGCAGACCCTCTCCTGTGGGAAAGACTGCAGCCAGATAGGGGCGCGAACTTAGACGATAAAAAATTGCTATAACTCCCCAACAAAACAGCACTTTTCAGGGCTACCCTCCAACAATCTAGAAAAGAGATACTAGTCAAATTGCTAAAATATTTGTCTGTCTTTATTTGTTTGTGTGTAGGTTAAAAAATAGAAGTGCCTATAAACACTTCGTTTTCCTGGCTTGTAAGATTGTGTGTTTTTATATGTAGGAGTGGTATTAGAGTGTGTCTGAAGGTGAAAAAAGTAGACGTGAGTTTTTCTTTTAGGTCCGAATGTTCCATGTTTTTTTTTTTTTTTTGGGGGGGTATGATATGGGTGTTGTTAGTTTTTGTGTAAGGGGGATGTTTTCCTTCATGTCCGTGCTTCAGACATACAAATCGAAGCGTTCGTCAGTCTGTCTACCCTAGTCAACGAGACAGCATTAAAAAATATGAGCAGAATAAGCAAACGTCTTGAACTCCAAATACTCCTGGAGTATGGCAGGCGCATCCTGGACGAACTGGCCATGGAGGCCATAGCAGAAGCAGCTAGAATTGAAGAAGAAGAGGAGGAGTAAAAAAAGAAGAAAGAAGAGGAAAACGAAAAGAAGAGAGAGATCTTGCCTCACTTCATACTTAGGCTTCTGTGTGATGTCAAGCTGGCAAGCCTGAGGCGAGGACTCCAACGCCACCACGTCAGCCACAGCTACAACCACTACCACCAGTACCAAGAGCCCCTGTCCCCCAGATGGAAAACTGGGAGGAGTAGTTGGAGAGTGGGAGCCGCAGCGTCGGCAGGAGATAAGGAGACCTCGTCATCCCCGGGTGCAGAAATAGAAGACAGAGGGAATTCTTCATTAACCCACAAAGTGAAAACTGGGATGATGAGGCCACTCCCCCCCCCCTGCGCTCCCAACCAGACGTATCAATTGGAAGCAGGATTGGAGCCGACGTTGCGTGTGTGGTGCCAGGCACTAAACAGGTGTATTTGGAGTTACAAAAAAACACCCGTTCTTAGGGCGAACCATATCCCTAGAAAAGAGAGACTGATCAGTTTCCAATCATATAATTGTGTGTGTGTGTATTTATGTTTGTGTTTGTGTGCGTGCGCGAACGTTTGTTTGTGTGTGTGTGTGTGTGTATTTGTGTGTGTGTGTGCGTGTGTTTGTGTGTCTCTTTTCCCTTAACAAACCGTTTGTCACTACACTTTGTTTGTTTTGTGTGAATGTGGAGTAGTGTCACTATAAACATTAACTCCTTTGCTGATGTGATTTGTAGATAATGGTGTGTTTTGTACATACAAAGCTTTCCTTCTCCACTATGTATTGATATAAAGTATAATGATTTGTTAGCATTAGTGTATTGTTTTGTATAAACATTTATTTTAGGTTAGCACTCTCATCCCTGTGGATTGTTTAGTAGATGCTATGGGTAGGTAGTAAGAGGGATATTTTCCGTCACGTCCATGCTTGAGACATATAAATTGAAGCGTTCGTCATTCACGCCATCCAACATTGAATAATCAAAGAAGATGGCAAGCAACCATTTGGATAAAATAAACAAGCTGGAATAAGTGGTTGGTGATATTGGGGGATGGTCGAGGAAATGTTAGTGAGATTGGAGGATGGTTGTTATAGTCCCCACCGTCTCAAAATGGAGATAAATAATTTAAGGAAGGCGAAGGAAAGGCTAAGAGAACTAATTAAACAAGATAAAGAAGAAAAAGAAGACATAGAGGACAAAGAATAAATGAGAAGATGAGATGAGGAAAAGAAGAGGAAAATGAACAGAAGAAAAAAGAGGAGATAGAGGTAAAGGAAGAAGAACAACAAGAGGAGAAGAAAGATGAGAAGAAAAAGAAGAATGAATTGCAGAAAATAAAATGTTGGTGGAGGAGAAGACGAGAACACAGAAATTTGAAGACAAAGAAGAAGAAACACAAAGGCCCTGTTCAGGGCCACTCCATTGCCTCGAAAAGATATCTATTCTCTCTTTGCCCTGTTTGTGTCTTTGTTTGTTTGTCTATGTCTATGTCTCTAACCATGTTTCTATTGTCCCTAGAGTAGCGCGTATTCACTGTTCCTCCCGATTGAGATCAGCCACTTACAACATTGTTGCCAGTGTCCTGTACCATGACGTCACCCCTGTTCCATTTTTCTCTTGAGGTTAAATAGTCCCACTCTGTTTCATTTTCTATTTTGAGACTATACTGCAACCCCCTCAATTTAACATAGAAGTCTACGTAAGGCTTTAAAGTTTGAGGCTATACTGCAAACCCTCAAATTTAACATAGAAGTCTACGTGAGGCTATATCGTCCCCTATCACTACTCATGAATGTTTACAACACGTAATTATTAATACATCTCCTTGAAACGTAACGATCTATTTAAAACATTTTATACTGTTATGTATATTTAATTTAATAGTTTGCTTGCTTTAATTTTTTAATTTTTTTACATGCTAGTGTAATGTAACATTGTATGCTGGACTTGACCTTGGCCAAAACTGAGTTCATTTCTGCTTGACCTGATCGACTTTAAAAAAAAAAAAAATTATTTTCATTTTATGTAAAAACTAATAAAAGCTTCATTATTTTCTATGTGTATTAACATAATATCACGATTTTTATTCAGGTAAACAAGGAGTAAATATATTGATTTGGGCCAGGGTTTTGGAGGTTCCTAAGTGAATTTTACAGGTTATTGTGTTGTAAATAAACAGGCTCATTAGATCATTCTTGAGGGTTATTTTCCATTAGGTAATGGTTTTGTTTTAGAAAATGTTAATTGTGACCTGAGGTCAAGTAGAGAACTATATAATCTTGTGATTGTGAGGATTTGGTGCTTTAACATCTAGCACCATCAGGTTGTATTATGTTGTGACCAGTTTGGGCTGAATTTTATTTTCTTCCGATTATTGAATTCAAGTGATTATTTTCTCTGTAAATACAAACGTGCCCTGATAAAATTCTTGGATAAAGACATTCATTGGAATTTATACTATATTCAAACCTGGAATTATATTACTGTGATTCAACAAAAGACTGTTGACACATCAGCACTCCCATAAGCTATCACAGACATGCCATCGCCTTCAGTTTTGGATCTCTTCAGGACTTGTATTGAGTTTTATTCAGGTTTTTATATTATTAGGACTTGTGTCTGTAATTCTTTGAGTATTTTGGGATTTAATTCGTAAAACCATAAGTTCTTTTTCTCATTTTCACTTTGAATGCTAGTGAAATAAATTATTTGTTAAATTTTACTAACCTGTTGTCTTTCACTCTTTTCTGTTACTTATTTTAAGAGCATAGACGCGTAACAATACTATTTCAAGACAAATAAATATAATATTATACACTGATCTGCGCAACATTAGCAAATTACCAATCAATCATCAAACGAAGACTATTTAATATTTTGATAACAAACTTAATGTATTTTTCAAAGACGAAATTTGTGAAAGACAGAGACAGATAGACAGAGACATCTATAATAGTTGTGATCGTCCATGATGTGCTTGAATAAACCGAGTACCATTTACATCACATTCAGGTTTGTCTAAGAAAGTTGCTGTCTTGAAGTGGGGGTTGGGTCTGAGATTCATTTGTTACGTTTCGCCAGGAGTTTTTGTATTCCAAGCCTTCAAAACACTTCATTCAACTAAACCTTGGAGTTTCCTTTCCTTTTCTCTTCTTAAAGGTTGAGGTTATAGATTTGCTTCAGAGTGTCTGGAAAATGGTTTCTTTCATCTGGAAGAATTCGTTGACCTTAGAAGAAATGTGTTTCTTCATGGAATTTGTTTCTTGCTGATCCATTTGTTTGCTATTCTTGTCAGAGTGAGCTGTGCCATATGAATTTTAGGGCGGTCTGTTTCTTTTGATCACCGAGAAGTGTATCGTGCCCGAGAAAGATATGTGGCATGTGCAATTTGGGGAGGTTTGCATCTTCTGGTACTTCTTTCCGAAAAGAGACTGCGGCATCTAATTTTAGGGAGTTTGTTCCCTTAGGTCGTCGACTTGCATCGTTTCGAAGGAGGAGGTGAGGCATGTGACTGTTAGAGAGGTTTAATATTTTAGGTCGTTGAGATTAGTTGTTTCTGAGAAGGTTTGTGACAAATGAAATTAAGACAGTTTGTTTCGTAGGTACTTGAGGTGCATCGTTTCTGAAATGGCGGTGTGGACATTGAATTTTCGGGAGATTCTTTCTTTCGGTCCTTCAGATTCCTTATTTCCATCAGGCGGTGGGACATATGATGTTTTGGGAGGCCTTTTGGGGGTCATGAGTTACCCTTCTGTCACAGACAAGAGCGTTCGACGTTATTTGGTAGTTTGGTGAAAAAGAGAAAATATCAAAAATGTAGGCGCAAGATGGGAATTTAACCAACGTAGAAGAATAAATGTGATTAGAGTTTGTTTGCAGCTCTTTCCACTCATCAGAGGCAAAGTAAGCAGAATAGCCGTCAACATTTGCCTCATTGAACCAGAACAAGTAAGAATATTCTCTGTTAATGATAGTTGGTACGTCTCAAATACGATTTTGAAACTGATGTATATCACTTTAGTTTTCTTCATACATGTTAGAGAAAACACTTAAAAGTCTGAATAATTAATTATAGGACAAATAATTCCAAATGTTTAGACCACGACATTTATTGCATACAAACTTATTTTTGGCATCGCTTTTCATGCATTGGATTATTAATGTCATCGGCTTCAACTGTCGTCGCAGAATAATAGAAGCACTTAATAGTTGTAGCGACACTTGACAGAACGGACTTAGAGAACTATCCCACTCTGTCATAGTTTATGACGTCACACTGATATCAAACATAATATGACACAGATAACCATGAAATCTGTATCATTGCATGCTCTAAAATGAGAACGCTATAGGCATATGGTGGTACCCTTATCCGTCCATCAGTTACACCTACTCAGGGTTTAAATTAAGATCGTTTATCGAGCACTGTTGTTAGACATCCGTGTTCAGTAATTACGCCTCAGGTTCAAATACATTCAGAAAAATGAGAGAGAAGAGATAATAAGGTGGAAAACTATCAAATCAACAACAAACGTGACCTAAATACAGATAAATGACGTGACCCAAAAATAGTACTGGAACCAGAAAATTTGCACTCCAAACCCAGCGTGGACCGTGCCTGTCACTAGGATTAACAATTGGAGCGCACACAGAATAAAGGAATTGTTACCAATGAATATTAGAAATTTAGTCAAATCAAAAAACAAAGAGAAAGGCTAAACAAACAAGAAAAGAAAACTTTGCACAAAATCATACAACAATAGTAATAATTATGACAACAGCAACAACAAGGAAACACCAGTGTTGATATGGGGGTAAAGATGACGTACCACTTTAGACAGGTCTGTAGACTATATAACCCAGTTTATATCTGAGTTGTTATGGTATTAAAATTTAGTTCGGTTTTCCTTTGCGCGTCTAAGACTTGTCACTTGTATATATAAAAACATGGATAAAAACCGAAGTAAGAATCAATTCTAAAATCTGGACTTTTTATGGTATTATGGCATATTGAAAACGTGCTATTCATTAACTTTATTTTGCAAAATTAGCTAATGAAGAAAGTTAACAATAAGAAAAAATTCCTTGAGTAGAATGAAATTTGATATAACAAAACATGTTTTATCTTTCTGGTATAATTTTTGAATTTTGTTTGTGGGGTTGAGGGAACGTAATTTATAGTGTTATTAGCATTTTGAAATAACATTGGAATGTTTAAAGAGCTGGACAGACGATCTAGGGTGACTCAAGAGTGTGCTTAAAGGGGGGGAGGAGATGAGGCATAAACTTGGAAAATGATTGGTTCCCAATTTATTTAAGTTAACAGCGATCTGAAAATTTTGATCTTACGCTGTGTTGCATATTAGTTGTAGATAATCTTGTCTCAATACTGATATTCTGTCTCAGAACTACAGCTTGTCCGAAGTTTCTCTAAGGAAACCACAAAGTATTTAGAGAATTCTAAGATTTATCTTGGTTTTACCAGGAACGTATTGACATCTATAAACGCAGACATCAGGTACATTTAAGCATCTACATGTGTCTACTCGTTTTATGTAAACAAAACAGAATTTACCCTTTTTCACTCCATTAGTTTAATATTGTTGGATATTTATCGGCAAAACTAACCTGATATGGAGATAATTTTGAACGTAAGAACGCGGACTTGTGTTTTATACTTTTATCATACAAGACGGAAAAGAAACATTCTGGTCGTATGCATAACGTTATATTAAATTAGATTGTCGTCAGCGGACGGAATCACAGTTCTAATGGCAATTGTTAACTACTTACATAAGATTTGTACTGAATGAAAGCGAACTTTGACAGTATATTAATCAATGGGACAGGCATGGTACATTCCCAATTTATGAACAATTTAACAAATAACATATGTTCTTATTCTTATTTGTACTTGTTGTGACCCTATGCCATGTTAGTCCAACTAGTAACTTCATATATCTATGGTCAACAGAAACAAAAGCAAAACCAACACGTTTTGTAAAACTTAACAAACAATTTCATTATCGAGTTATAAGTAAACATGTGAGAACTTACATTATTATGAAGTGAATCCAAACTAATCCTTATAAATGAATGAAAAGTTCCTCATAAATTTCAAGACAGGAAATGTACTGGTCCTACATGAACCGTGACGTTGTCAAGATGGCATTGTTCAGAATCCCTTCGAATTATTTATAACGAGCACTTTCTATTTAGACTAAACAGTTCAAACATACGTTTTTCCTCTCGAATAATATCTAAGTACAACAAAAAGGGTATGCAGACTTACAACAGGAACAAAAGAAACGTGAATGACTCCAAATTTGGATGAAACTGATTGCTTAGTTCTCTCTTTATATATAACTGTCTATTGCGACGGTATTTCGCAAAAGACCCTACGTGACAGAATATACTATAAATTTTGTGTGTAGTTGGCCTATTTATGTGACCTAGCCCAACTAATGGGAAGTTACAAAATTATTCTAGAAACAGCGAAACCCCATCAGTCACTGAGAAATTGATCCATAAGCTCCATTTAAGTCTTATTATTAAGATTATTATTAATAATTGTCAACACATACGTAGCATCTATTTATAGATCCTTTGCAATAGGAAACTCTTAAGATACTCAGGTCACGTAAGCAAACTTTAACTAAAGATAGTCTGTACTATACAGAGCCAAGAATAAAATTCAAAATAATAGATAAATGCTGTACGAAGAGTGATAGATAGATAAATGTTATAATCTAAAGAAAGTCGTGGGAATTAATAGACCATAAGGTTAATTATTTTATTATTCCATCATAATGGATAGTGTAAACAGTGGAAAAGTTATTTAATCATAAAACTGTATTCTTTTAAAAGTTTAATTCATTGATTGAAATGAGAAATGTTGCTCTCTGCTTGCATCTTGTCCTCTGGTAAAAGGAAAATACACACACACACACACACACACACACACACACACGCACACACACACACACACACACACACACACACACACACACACACACACTCGCGAGCGCGCGTAGGAACCGCTTTTGGCGAATATTGAACAAAATATTCGTATAATTCAACAACTGATTTTGCAAAGAGTATCGTACTGTAGTTTTCTCCACTGATTTCCTATCATTTAGAAAGTTCCATAGCAAATAGAATCTGCACAGAAGTTCAACTAGCGACAAAACAGGACGTTTGTAAATGCATTTTTGCATGCTGTATACGTCACATACTAGTATATAATAATTTGAAGCATTAGTACCAATTAATAAGACGTGATACTAATGCTCTTTACTAATATTGAAATCTTGGACAAATTCCCACGCCTCCAGCGAGTATCAATAATAAAACCAGAACTATCCCCTCATATGTCTGTCTCTCATTTGCAAATAGTTCTCAGTATATAAGGCCCGGTGGCCCAGTGGTTAGAGCGTCCGTCTCGGATGCTGGAGGTCTCGGGTTCGAACCCCGGCAGAGTCATGTAAGCAATGGTTCTGTCTGGTGCCAGGATAATATGACTGGGTGGGACATCATACTACATTTCTGCGGCATGATGCCCCAGTGCTATACATCACTATAAGCTGCCACGCTGCAGATGATATGACTGAAAAATTGTTAAAGCTGCTTTAAAAATCTACAACACACACACAGACACACACATACTAAGTATATGAGGCTCCATGCTCACATAATTTTGTAATGGCAATGTCTGAATGTACATACCTTATTAATATGGACATAAGATGTCTGATTATACAAACCTTATTAGTAAGGACATAAAATGTCTGAATGTACACACATTACTAATAAGGACATACACTGTCAAAAAGTACACAAATTTACTAATACAGACATACAATACCATAAGAATTTCTCAACTCTCTTGTTTGTTCAATCTGATCTCTAATGATCCAAGATACTATAAAGGCGTCATCCGGCATCTCTCATTTTGGCGTTATGATAGACTGATATTATATTATTTTTATTCATTACGTATGGCTGATATTGTACATGAAATTAATATTTATTAAGTCTACACAATACGGTCGAAATAACATGTAGCCTTAACTAATTATTAGCAAGCTGTCTTTTGAAGCTTTATTTGTGCTTCAGCAATGTTATTTAATTAGCTGTAAAAAAAAAAAAGAAGCATTTCATTTGTGTCTCTTATCGTGACATTGCGTGCAGAGAGCCATAACCATTCGGATCAACACATTCATGGACAATATTTTAATGAGACTGTCGCGGCAATTTCTTCTCCAATTCGTAAGCTTGTATAAACGTTTGTAATTATACATGAATGAGACTCAAATGAATAAGACGTTTTAAATGAATGAGAAAATTGGTAGGCTTATTTTCACCCTATAACTTACAGACCTGTGGGAAAATAAACATAAATTTGCATAGATCAAAGCTCTGCGTTTGACTGTGTCAAATACGGACATTTGAAACGGTATTCTTGAGGTTAAAGGACTTTATTGACGTCTACCTTGCGTTAAAGTGCAATATTTATCATAGAAGTAGTAGTAGTAGTAGTAGTAGTAGTAGTAGTAGTAGTAGCCTGAGTTTTAGCGGTTGTAGTAGTATAAGGTGCAAGCATGGAAACAGCGGTAGCGACAGTAAAATATTTTCAATTGTTCTGGCAGTAGATGTAGCATAAGGGGTAGGACAAGCACCACTAACAATAGTAGTAGTAGTATTAGTACTGGTGGTAATTTCAGTTTCAATATAGTAGTTGTGGTAGTAAAAGGAGGAAGAGAAGCAGCAGTAGTAGTAGTAGGAGTACCTTCAATTGTACTGGTAGTAGCAGTAGTGGTAGTATAAGCAGTTAGAAGATAAATATCAGTAGCGATAGTAGTAGTAGTACTTTAAGTTGTACTTGTAGTAGTAGTAGTTGGTGTTGTTCTTCTTCTTGTTTTTGTTGTATCGAACTCTTTGCAGATTGACATCAGTAAATAAAAATGCTACTCTGCTGGGTAGTCTACACTTTGGATTCATAATGTTTAGACAAAACCAGTATTAATTCTCGTTAAACTCTTAATGTTGGACTGAAAATCTAAAATCAATGTTATGCTGACAGTGTAAAATCTATGTTATGCTGACAGTGTAAAATCAATAATGTGTTGACAGTGTAAAATCAATGCTGTGCTGACGGTGTAAAATCAATGTTATGCTGACAGTGTAAAATCAGTACTGTGCTGACAGTACAAAATCAATGTTATGCTGACAGTGGAAAATCAATACTGTGCTGACAGTGTAAAATCAATGTTTTGCTGACAGTGTAAAATCAATGCTGTGCTGACAGTGTAAAATCAATGTTATCCTGGCAGTGTAAAATCAATACTGTGCTGACAGTGTAAAATCAATGTTATGCTGAGAGTGTAAAATCAATGCTGTGATGACAGTGTAAAATCAATGCAGTGCTGAGAGTGTAAATCAATTTTATGCTGACAGTGTAAAATCAATACTATGCTGACAGTGTAAAATCAATACTGTGCTGACAATGTAAAATCAATGTTATGCTGACAGTGTAAAATCAATACTGTGTTGACAGAGTAAAATCAATGCTGTGCTGACAGTGTAAAATCAATGTTATGCTGACAGTGTAAAATCAATACTGTAATGACAGTGTAAAATCAGTGCTGTGCTGACAGTGTAAAATAAATGTGCTGACAGTGTAAAATCAATATTGGGATGACAGTGTAAAATCAATATTGGGATGACAGTGTAAAATCAATATTAATTGTCGTAAGCTCCTAATGTTGTGTTAACGGTGTAAATTCATTGTTGTACTGACAGTATAATCAATATTGTGCTGACAGTGTAAAATCAATAATGTGCTGTTAGTGTAAATCAATATTGTGCTCACTGTAAAAATCAATATGAATTGTCTTAAACTCGTAATGTTGTGCTAACGGTGTAAAATCAATCTTGTGCTGATAGTGGAAAATCAGTCTTATGCTGACAGTGTAAAATCAATATTGTGCTGACAGTGTAAAATCAATGTTATGCTGACAGTGTAAAATCAATGTTGTGCTGACAATGTAAAATGAATATTGTGCTGACAGTGTTAAACTCCTAATATTATTATAACAGTGTAAAATCAATATAGTTCTCGTCAGGTTTGCAGCCTGCGTAATCTGCGACATGCAAATAATTTGTATCACTGAAAATATGTTCATAATAAACATAAAATTTGCTTTCAGCAATTTTGTTGCTTTGAAAATATTTGGAAGACATGTAAAATTAAAACGTACATCATTGTTTATAACCAATATTACGTTGTGTATAATAATGACTAACCTATACCTATCTACTGAGTATATTGTTTTGAGTTCGCCTTAAGAGCCACTAGCTTTAGCCTCGGTCAGTGGCCGGTATAAAACAAGTTCTGTCTTACATGTGTGAAAGAAAGATCAGTCTACATACTTGTGTGGTAAGCTTCGAGGGATTTTCAATGGAAGTGATACTTCAAAGCGTTCCAAATGCATCCCCGGGGGTAACTAAAGAGCATTGCCCACGCTGATTCACTTAATAACCTTGTCATAAGGTTTAACTTACAGCTTTGCCCTCCCTAGCAATCGTTATCATCCCCCAAAGGTGTTAGTGCATAAGAGTGTAGTCGATTAGAAAGGTCTAAGAGTGTCGTTTCCTATAAACAATCATAGAAGATATAGTGCATTGACACGAATAAAGAGCATTACTTTTCATTGTTTAACGTACAGAAAATAATTATTAGTATTAAGGTGTGGCGTGGTAAAACTGGTTGGACAAAGACTTTTCTTTGTTTCCTTAGCCAATATATACTAATCTAAGAAAAAGCCTAATGACACATATTTTGGGACTGATTGACTTATGGGCTGGGTAAATGGAGATTTTATTGGTAATGACACATATTTGGGTCAAATGGACTGGATAAATGGAGATTTAATTACTTTTACTACAGCAACAATCAGATTTGCGTAACTCTTGCTACTGGCATCTTGACAGGGAGTTTATTTCTGCGCCAAAATAATTAGGGTATGGAAACGCTATTAAACGTTTCACACGCACTTTGACATCACTCCTACCTTATTCTGAGCCACATTATTCTGACTGGAGATTTTGTTTTACACACATCAAAGATAAATAAAAAAAACGAAAGAAAATCCTCACACGTTCTCAAGATAGGAATGCATTAAGAATAGCATTTTAATATTTTACTCCATAAACATAACGTGTCTTAATCAGCAAGCCTGGAGCAACTAGATAAACAAACGTATTCTCCAGTTCACTGGCTTTCCATTATCATTATTATAATTAAGCACATATAAAGGTAAGTAAAAAACACTTCGAAATAAACTTTTATTGAAAATATGAATCATATTCTGCATCATATAATTTGCTGAGTAAGCAATTTATTTTTACTGCAACGATAACGATCTTCTGTCGTAGACTGTAATTTTGTAAAATGGTGTACCATTTATAGACCGCAGTTCTATAAAATGGTGCATCTTTAATTTAGGAATTATGATTTACGTTCAAGCGCAAAAGATTTAGAAAGCACTTTATCTTTAACGCAGTGCATTGTAGAAAACAAATATTAGCGCTTCATTGTGTCATTGAACTGGTAAACGTGAGCATAATAGTTTAATATTTTACCTCGTAAAACATTTAAAAAATATAAACATTTATGTCCATTTAAAAATAAAATAAATATATTGATTACATGTGAAATTTTATTAGCATTCATGCAAAGACGCATTTATAACCTTCTCTTAAATACAAAAAGTTCACTACGTGTATATTTGATTGAGTAAATCTGCTTGCATAAAAAAGCACATTTACCGTGTATTCACTTAATGTCAAATCGGGATATGCCATTAATATATCTCATAATTCATTTTTGTAGGATGCACTACTTTTACTCCCTTTGATGAAGGGACAATGGAATAAATATTTCATACACGCAGAGACACATGCATTTATTTGCCTAATAAGTCGTTGTTGCAATCTGTCTGCCTTACAGAGTTTCATGCAGACTGTGTGTTATGTATATCAATAATTTTTGTAACTTTTATTCATGACCAAGTTGTAGTGATTATAGCTAAATTTGGTGTACTTGTATAGGTTCTATTAGAAAATATTGAGAGTGACAACGTTGCGTAAGATCTATACATAGTTATGATCAAATCACTAATAATAATATTAGTAGTAAACATGTTGACATGATTGGGGTAATTTCTCATTGGCTGGTGGAGTAAGGTGGGTTCTTAGTAGAATTAAGTTATTTCCTATTGGACGGGTTTGATCAGGTGGTTCTTTTACGATGTGGGGCATTTGCAAATTGTCATGTAGATTCCTGCGCAAAATGCGTTTCCATCTCTTATGCTTGTATATAATTACATGGTGCTGGATATTTTTAGTCATTCTCATGTTCTTGTTGTAACATCAGTCTTTCGACTATTTTAAGTTGTATTTAAATATTATTTGAGAGGAAACATTTGTCTAACTTATTCAATGGAGCTACAAAGTGCTTATTGGACTAATACATAATTCTGGAACTATTGGAGTTCTGGGCAATGCCACTTTGATATATTGGGACTGTTGGCACGCTCTCTTCTTTTGGACATGAATATGACTTTTTTACGATCTTTTTGAATTAAATTCGTAATACTGTAAGTCCTTCTTACATTTTCATTTTATAACATTGATAATTACACAATTTGTTAAGTTTACAAAACGAGTTGGTTTGCTTCTTTCTGTTACTTAGTTTATAAACACAGAGTCGTAACAGGAACTGGATGCTCGTCCGGGACAAGAATTTTGGAAATATTTCAGCAAAATTTAAAATTTGATTTTGAAAATTTAAATTAATTCTATTTCGGAAATTACTTCGTCCCTGGTCTTTTGATCTTTCGTAGAAAAAGAAACAGGGTTTCAGATTGTCATCTAGGATGGTGAGTTTTGTTTCTAATCCGAGCTTGCAAACCTCTATTCTCTCTCAGACATAAACTCGTCTTTATTCGAAAAAGAAATTTAAAATATTTTGGTCAAGTATTGGGTGGAAAATGAAATTTTTTATGCAAATACTTTGAGATTAATTAGTAAGTTTCTATCTAGGTCTGGAATGAAATTGCAATAATTGAAATTAAAAACAAGAAGGAAAGAGAATTTTAAAAATTTCTGCTTCAAAATGAAGGAAAAGAAACGGAAATGAAAATGCAAATGCAAAAATATGAAAGAAAATTTCAAATGAAAAACAAGGAAGAGAAAGAGAAATTTAATTTAAGAAGGTAGAAAGAGAAAGTGGCAAAGGAAAATGCAAATTCAAAAAGAAGTAAGAGAGATGCACGTGAAATTGCCAATGCAAATAAGAAAGAGAGATGCAATTGAAATTACAAATACACGAAGAAAGAGAGATGGCAATACAGTTAAAATTAAAAGAATTAGAAAACTATGTAGATAAATATTTTCCGCATTTTAAAAAGAAGTATCTGAAAATTTGAAATGGCCAAGATAGCATTGGGCTTTGTTATCACAGAGTGTCCTTATCGGCAAAGCTCGTGAAGTGTATACTTCATTGTCAGTAGAAGCAAGTGCTAATTATGAATTGGTCAAGAAATGTATCTGCAAGGGTGATGAGTTGGTACCTGATGCAAATAGACAGAGATTTCGGAATCGCTAGGGGAAAAACTATTTTACAGGTCACGTGCATCTAACAAAAGTGATAGATTATAACAAACTTAGACAACTCATGAAAGTAGAGAAATTTAAAAACTGCTATCATAATGACGTTAAGACATAGACACTGGCAAACGGTGCTCGTACAGCTGCCGATAATTCATTGACTCATAAAGTTTCATTTGTCAATAAGTTTTCCTCTCAGCAGGTTCTTAGTAAGACGCAGATCCAGTCTCACGCGAATACTTACACATTTCAATCTGGCACAACTTATAAGAATTAAACTTCTAATAAGACTGATCAGAAATCCTTATCTGTTCCTGCGTGCACTTTTGCAAGAAAATGGGTAACGTTATTTCGGCTTGTTTTAACTTGAAAATTAAGCAACAGAATAAAGACAAGTCTGCACTAAATGCTCTTGTTTCTCAGAGGTCATGGTCATGGCAATGTATTGGAAACAAACCCCAATCTGAATGTATTCTGGAGAATTATGAACTATTCCTGTCGAAAGGTTCTATGTGACTTATTGGTGATTCAGCCAATCCTATCCTAATCAAAATTTTAAGAGACACATTAGCTTCTCAGATTTTTATATGGTCACCTACTTTGTCTGAGAAGTCTTCTTCTTCTGAAAGTGTTCTTGTTCAAGGAGTAGAGTACGGCTTTATTCAAATTCCACTACATAATGTTAATTTAGCATCAAACTTAGTTTCAGGACCAGTGGCCATCGGAGAGGTAAATTCTTTGCTTATTGATGGTGTTCATTTATTGCTAAGCAATGACTAAGTTGGATATAATGTTGTCGTTAATCCACTTGTAGCTGACAAGCCTCGTTTGGATAAATTTGTTGATCTTATTGAAAATGAAATCGCTGATTTATATTCAGTGTGTGCAGTTACTAGAGCTCTGGAGAAAAGAACTCTTGAGAATGAAGTTGATCAGGAAATTATTCCCTTGGCTGACACATTTATTGTTCAGGCTTTTGATGGGTTGCTTTTGCTCCAAGTATTGATCAATAAAAGGCATTGATCACAGCGATCCTCTTTTTACCATTCATAATTTCATATCTAATCAGGGCGACAAATGACAATCACGTGTCGTCGAACAGGCAAAGATCATGAGATGGATGTCCTGTTTGTTTCAGAAGGTTATTAGCGAAACTAAAGCAGCAGTGGTACCAACTGGCTATTTTATGCCAAAATTTGGGTCGTTATGAGAAAATGGATTCAACCTGAGGTACCCGCTGGTGACGAGTGGTCAGTGAGCTATCAAATTGTAGTTCTTAAGTGGTATAGACAGGACATTTTGGTTTAGTCCATGGAACTCAATGGGCTGGTCATTTAAGGTTCAATAAGACTTATCACAAGATCTCACACCATTTTACTGGCCTAGAATTAAAGTGATGTTTCCAAATATTGTAGATCTTGTTAAACTTGTCAAATGACAGTTTTTACTCCTTTTCAACCAGGTTTTGGACATACTGACTTTGGAACATTGAAGATGTTAAGAAGTTTGGACCACTGAAGTTGTTAAGTTGTTAACTTCTTTTAACAGATGATTCCTATATTACTGTTTTGCTGATTTCTCTTATTATGAAGTAACATGAAAATCTTCAGTCTACTCACTCAAAATGAAATTAAAGCAGATGTAACAGAGTGCATTTTGAAGAAAAATATTACTACACGATAACTGAAGTCAATCTTATCGCGAACAATTAGCATTGATGTATGGGCTAGGCCCACAAATAATTGTTAGCCTGCGATGGCTCAACCTTCATGGTTCGGGCATGATTGATGTTTAATTACAATCCGTTTGCATAACTGTCAGAGAGAATGTTAACTTGGGGTTAAGTAGCGGGAAACGACAAAGTAGAGACAGTCCAGAGACAAATTTGTGCCATTTCAAGTAAGTGTCGTAAAATATGTGTTTTATTTTTTTTTTCTTCCAGAAATAGTTATTAATAAAGGCGGAAGAAAGAATATTATTCTAACTTCTTTGGGCGTGTCAAGTTTTTTTTTTCGGGGGGGAGGGTAGATAAAGTTAATACTGATTGGCTAAGCTAAATGGGGCCGTGTTTCCTAGACGAAATTCAATGTTGTAAGTAACTTCTCTTGCGAAATTTGTCAGTCTTATCTCTTTATTTATTTATTTGGTTGAATGGGACATCTTCACTCCGTAAGAGTAGAAAGTGGTCTCCCACTGTAAATTGTCCAAAGGACGGGTGTCTGGATGTTGAGGGACACGGAAACAAATATTCTGATTCATAGAAAAGAAAGCCATCATTGGAAAGCACAAGGGAAAAATAGCTCCATAGGTACACCACACAGTGGAAAAGGAGAACAGAATACTAGATTAAGGTTGATGAGCCGGAAGAGGCTGGAGAGACAGTGAGAAGAGGAAAAGGACTACGGCGACTCTGATCTGTCACCAAGTAGATTCTGGAAGGACAGGAAACAACCAACTTATGCTGACATGAGGAGCAAATGAGTTCGGTCATTCATTCGATTCTGTGATGAAAATAGTTTTATCGGTATAACAGAACGGCATAATTGAATTTCTTATAAATTTTGTAATTATGTTTCTAAGAGAAGGGTGTCATTCAAATGTCATTCAATTTCATTTTGTTTATGTAACTGATTAAATTGTTTTATTTTACATATTGGGGCTCGTGTTGTTTTATTCCATAGTTCTGCCCAGATCTCTGTTATTCCATCCATTATTTTCATATTTATTTTATTATTACTCGATCAGGGCAAGAATAACGTAGTCGATCATCTAGATAATAATAACCAAACCTAAGTGCCACGTAACAAGTGAACGCCCTAATAACGTAACAAACTACAAAAGAAAAACTTTTCATCCTGATGATAAAGTTCTATCCTTCTTGCCCGTTCTTCAAAATCCTCTTCAGGTTTATATATCAGGGTCTGTATTAACTTAAAAAGGAAGTGATTTAAATTATATCATTAATACTCCTGGTTGGAGAAAAACAGAAGCATTTAACCCATGTAAATATGTTAAAGGAGTATGTTGATAGAATTAGCCCTGTTAATTATTCAGTCAGTTTAGTTATATCTGTCCCACACAGTCAAGATTAATGCCGAGCAACTCAATAGTGCTAAAAACGATTCGAATAAGAAGTATGTTCTTTTAGCATTGAATACCCCTTCTACTCTTATTGAAGTAATCACGCTATTTGAGATCCAACGTGCAATAGCAAGACAAAAAGGGAGGCAAATGTCCAGGATCAATTTTTTATATGTGGAACATTTTAAATTTTCAGACATTATACTTCATGTCCTTGTAATGATTTTATTTAATTGTATGTTTGTACAAAACTTGTTCGTGATTATTT
The DNA here is from genome assembly GCA_016617855.1 of Megalonaias nervosa. Classification (NCBI taxonomy): domain Eukaryota; kingdom Metazoa; phylum Mollusca; class Bivalvia; order Unionida; family Unionidae; genus Megalonaias; species Megalonaias nervosa. The sequence continues at coordinate 26,020 of JAECUM010036008.1, forward strand.
CACAAAAGTTACAATTATACCGCTACTGAAAAGCAAAATTGGTAACCTGACGGACAAAAATTTCAAAAATATTTCAATGCATCATACTACCAAGATGTTAAGTCACAACCTCCGATAATCAGTTTGGTTTCAATAGATTTATGACTGTATGCTTTTAAGGAAATTGTCAGCTATTATGTAGAACATGGCAGCCCAGTGTTTGTATGCTTTTTAGACGCTAGTAAGGCATTTGATAGGGTCAGTCATGTGGCGCGCTTTAAAATGTTGTTTGATATTCGAATACCCGTCTACTTAGTTCATCCTTTAGTTAACTAGTGCGGCAAACAGTTGTACTATGTGCGCTGGGGAAGTGTAATATCCAACTCTTTCCAAGTAACCAATGGGGTGAGGCAGATAGTTGTTCTTTCCACTTTCTTATTTAATATATACATAGGCGAGTTAAATCGTAAACTGGGTCACTGTCACGTGGGGTTACATCTGCCACCAAATGTGTCACTTCTTATTAACTTTAGTTTTGATGATGATATGGTCATTGATAAGTCCTTCTATCGCAGGTTTAAGGAAATTATTAAAGATATTTGAACAATTAGAAAATGATTACATCTATAAAACACAAGATTTGGATTTCAGAGTCAAGTCAACTTCTTTCAAATACAATCCCCCCCCCCCCGTACATCTTAATGTATGTCAACAGTTAAAATCCAGTTGGTCAGATGATGAAGATATGATGCGACATTACAGATTTTTGTGTACTCTAACAAACATGCTTCTACGTAAATTTAAGAATTGTTTGTTGAATATCAAAATTAGATTATTCAAATCTTATTGCTGCACTATGTATTGTGCTCCTCTGTAGACAGACTTTAGTGGATCTATGAAAAGAAAACTAGTTATTGGTTATAAAAATAGTCTTCGATTTCTATTTAGCCTTCCAAGATGGAACAGTGCCTCCAACATGTTTATAAATTATAACGTATTCAGTTTTGATGAAGAAATGAAATAATGTGTTCTCAATGATGACAAGAATATCTAATAATGAGAACTGTATCTTGGAATCTCTGTGGAACTATTACATTTATTTAGATTCTCGTATTATTAGTAGATGAAACACACAAGTTAATCTATAAATGTGCTATATAATTTCATTCTTAATAATGCCAGACACAGGCCATTGTTGTAGATGTGTCTGTATACTTGTATATAAGATATCTATCATCTTTTATTTTAAAACTACTTTTATTTTATATCTATACTTCAGTTTCTGTGTATGGACTATGTAGTCTGAAACAAAGAATTCTTATCTTATTTTAACCTACTCATATTTGTCTTTGAGGCAGACGATATGATTGGTGTGTGTTGATATTCAACGTCAGCCATTTTCTTTCTAATTGTCCAACATTTAATACTCTGAATGAGAACCTGGAATAAAACGGAAAATTCAAAGAACTCATTGGTAGACTTTAAATGTGTGTGTGTGTGTGTGTGTGTGTGTGTGTGTGTGTGTGTGTGTACTCATTGGCAGACTTTAAATGTGTGTGTGTGTGTGTACTCATTGGTAGACTTTAAATGTGTGTGTGTGTGTGTGCGTGTGTGTGTGTGTGTGTGTACTCATTGGTAGACTTTAAGTGTGTGTGTGTGTGTG